>MU089518.1:836703-889475 GCA_014858505.1 Corymbia citriodora subsp. variegata
CCCCCCCCAACCCAAAAAAAAAAAGGAAAAAGCAAAAACACAAATTTTCTCCAAAAACAAAAAAAAATCCATGAGAAGTGGAATCTGGCTATATAAAGTCACTTAAATGCCAAACTAAACTGTCTATTTGTAATGTAATTGCCCATAAGATCTCCATGACCAAACAATTTGAGTCTGAAGTGGTAATCAAAGAAACATACATCTACTAAAGGATCATCCGAATTTCCAGAAAAGGCGAGCAATTCATTCCTCATCACGTCAAAAATGTGCAACAGATAGTGCGTGTCTTCCCTTGCATATCTGTCCAGATAAGACATAAGATGGAGAGACTGTAAATAAAATACATTAACCAATTATAAAAGTAAAAGAAAGTCCAGGAATCAGTAAACATAGGAATCTGTGCAGGGGCCATTGAAGAAGAAGGCTGCTAAAAAGTATGTTTAAGTTTGGTTCTGCAAACATCTACCACTGCAGACTCCTATTCAATGTCAATTAATCTTTTAATGGGCTCTTCATGCATATTACCTTATCATCTCAGGTGGAAGAGGTCGTAGTCTCCAATCCGCATTCTGGTATCTGCATAGAGTTGACCATCAAGCTTGGTTGTAACAGAAAGGAGAGAAGCAAAGCGCTTAAGAAGCAAAGCAGACCTACTCTTTATTAGCAGCAACTCCGCAATAGTGATGCAGCAGGTACTCCAAACTATTTCTTTCCAATTTCAGCACCCTTGAGGCCTGATCAACAAGAGAATGAGACCTCTTAGATGTTATTTCTGACAAATAAGAGAACCACTTAAATGCATCATATTGTTTGTGCTTGATTCAAAAGATTAGCATTCATTTTCCCTGGATATTTTTCTGAGCACTCAGGCATCCCAGCCAAATTCCATTATAATTATGGAAATCAAAGGTTATACAAATATATCTCAGCTACTATACTCAAATATTCATATCATTTGAAGATGGCTAGAAATCCGACCAAGGTGATTAAGCATGTAACTGTGAAACCAATCTAGTACATCATGTGTCATGACAAAGCAAGAATTCCTTGAAAACTTCAAAGACTAAGACAAGGACTCCTCCTTAATAAAAAAGAGTCTTCTTTTCGAAACTGTGCCCTTAAAATTTGGATATGGTTCAGATATGCCATCTTTAAAGGAAAAATTTAACCAGCTAGCAAAATCAGAAACAGTACCTGTCCAGTATCAAACATGTTGCATACATATATGCCAAAGTCTCGTTGAAGCCATATTATATCTCGATCTGCTCCATGCATGACCTGATCAAATATCATAATGTGCATTATTAGACACCACATTGACCAAACTAAGTTAAACAATGGGAACATAAAAGACAAAGTTTCAACCTTTCTCTTGGTAGGATCCTTGAAAACCGCCCTCAAATGCGGCCCAATTTGAACTCGAAGCTTTAGAGTGTCCACTACAAAATCCTCAGTTCTAGTGGAAATTTGCATCAAGCAAGTCAAGCCTTGAAAAGATCGATACTGATTATGTTCCAAGTCAACCTAGATAATTGAAGACAAAGGAGTTCAACAATGGCCGTCAATTGAAGGGAGATAAGGATACAGCATATTATTCTTAAACAGAATCTCATCTCATTTTGATTTTATTTGATGTAATATATTCCTCCACATTGTTCTAAATGCCAAGACTTGCTAGAGCACAGAAAACAGAAGAAATGAGAAAAGTACATGAAAGAAATAAACAGGCGATTGTTTTGGAAGTAAACCAACCCTTATACTTAATTATGAGAAAAATGTCCCAAAGGAACAATCAAAACCTAATTTACAGAAACCTTTCATGCAATTGCTATCATTAAACCATATTAGCAATTGAATAAGCATGGCTAATAGAGCCAAAGTCATACCGCAAATTCATCTACACCACGCAATTTAGCTGCCATTTCTTTCAAGTCTCTAACTTCCTCTACAAGCTTAAATGGCGTATTCTCCATTGACA
The DNA here is from genome assembly GCA_014858505.1 of Corymbia citriodora subsp. variegata. NCBI lineage: Eukaryota > Viridiplantae > Streptophyta > Magnoliopsida > Myrtales > Myrtaceae > Corymbia > Corymbia citriodora. Next base: position 838,682 of record MU089518.1, read on the forward strand.
ACGGTTTAACAGGCTCTTTGCTGGCAACGGGCTTGTCAATAAAATCCAACACGGAGAGCTCCTCCTGTCCATGAAAAGAGTAAGAAGAAATCAACACCAATCGAATTTCCACTTCGCTGCCCTCCCATTTCTCATCAGGAATCAAATTCGGGAGACAAATTAATTGGAAATCAGTTAATAGCTAGACGAAACAACCGGATTAGCAAGAATTTGGCCAATGAGCAATGCAAAACCACATGCCAACTAAGATGTCCATAACTCAAAGTCAAACACATAACAATCAACCCCAAGAAAACCAAGAACTTCCCCCATGAACAACTGCAACAAACAAACACCGACCCAACACATGCATCATTCAAATTTCCACAACCAAAAAGATTCCACTCAAACAAGACATCCGCAACTCACCAACGGGTGAATAAACCTCTGTCCATCCTCGCTCTTTGGCAACCAGACATGCTGAAACGGCTGGTTCGAATTGTTCATCGAAATAAAGAACTCCTCCTGCGGCCTCCTTATCGTCGGGATATGGAACGGCACCTTCGGCTTCGGTCCACCCACTTTCTCTTTCAAACTCGCCACCTTCACACTCGACTCCCCTGTCCCATTAACCGAGTTGCTCGCGGCTCGGTCCAGCGAACCCTGCACCGCCTTGTTCTTCTTCTTCCCATGCACCAGCTGAAACCCACCGTCGACCTCCATTATCCTCTTCCCACTCTCCTCCTCCTCCTTCCTCACCCTCCGAAACTCGTCCGCCGAGGCGTCGAACTGCTCCAAGACCTCGTCGTTCACATTCACCAGCCAATCGTACGCGTCCTCGAGCTCCTCGGGGAACGCAGCGTCCTTGCCCGAGGCCGCCGCCGCCGATGCCGACGAGCCGATCGATCGCAGCAGGGAGGAAGATTTCTCGCTAATCTCGCCGATCGGGGCCTTGAAGTCGTCGAAGTTACGGTAGAAATGGAAGTCCCGCTCCGAGGGGAGGGTCCTGGAGGAGGCAGAGAGGCGGGAGAGCGAGGAGTGCAGGGCCTGGGCGAGGTCCTCCAGCGCTCGAGCCTTCTGCGAGTCGGTCTGATCGGAGGAGTTCGCCATGGCGGCGTCGTCTCCGCCGCCTCCTCCACCGTCCTCGGTCATGGTGGGGGGGAGGAGGGGGGATTTATCGAGGGTTTTAGGGCTACAGTTTTCACTTTCAGGTGTGGTCCATAGCGCAGAGAGAGAGAGAGGGAGGAGAAGCAGATGAGAGTGAATAAGGGCGGAATGTTGGAGTCCAGATGGAGATATTTACAGTTCTGAGAATTTATCGAATACATGCACTTCTTGATCATTCGGTAAGGCGACGTGCACTTTACGCTATCTGGACCGTCGACCAGGTTCATTATTCAACGGTTGAGATGGATCCAAATATGTTCATCTATAACATAATAATAGAGATGGTCATTAACTTTGATTCGATTATAATATCGTCCTGAAATTTTCATTTATTTAATATAATTTATGAATTTTGTTTCTAATATTTTGAATTTTGAATTTGTTTAATGTGTGAGTTTATATTTAATCTAATTCTTAAATTATGTGAAAAAATTTAACATTGTTTTTGAAGTTAAATTATTTGAATCGACACGATTTGACATATTTCCAAAAATAAAGATATGAACAAATATGGCCAATGGTGACCGAATCATAAAATTATTTCTCTAGCAATAGCAAAAATGGTAATATACCTTGCAAAATGACACAATTTATGAATAATCGTCACATTAGATGTCAAGTAGCCTTAGTTTTAGGCGTCAAGTTTATCTTTTTTTCATTTGTTTTCCTAGTTTGGAATGATTTTTCAATTCCACAGTAAAGTCATAAATAACAGTCAAAACCTACTCAAGTAGGTTTTGAGCTATCTAGAGAAAATCTCAACTTTTCGACAAAGTAAGCAATTATTATGATGGCCACTCGTGGTTAACGTGTGATGCCGGTATAAGCTGAGCAGATGTGTTTTGAGTGATAATGAGATGATGCACAATAAACGAAGCATGAATTATGATTACCACTAAAGCTTAAAAGACACAACTAATCAAAGATGAAGAAGAAGTTGATAAAATCTCCCGACGAGACTTAAATGACAGATCACTGATAAATGATAAAGAATTTCAAGATAAGAGAAGCTTACCATCAAATATCTAAAAGAAAATTATTGACCAAAAATAAAGAGTGTCTTAATTCACTGTCAATAAATAATTTTTTTAAGAATAAAAAATTGGGAAAGATATTTGTTTACACTCAAAAAAATAAAAATCTAATAATTCATCATATTCAAGTCTTGTCTCACATTTGAGAACTTACCTCTATTGATAGAGAGATTAAGGCATGGAAACTAGCCAAACATTAAAGACATAGGAACTGTCATAATATTTATGGTACAGGAACTAGAAAACACAATAAAGACCTAGGAACTACAAAATGCATTAAAACCCATGAAAACTTGAAACTTCGAGTCTTCCAAATTTGTATACCAGCTTTGGAAGTCAAATAAACACCTTTGAAGATCAACACATGGCGATGGAAATCCTATAATGGCCTCCAATTGCTAAATAGTCTATTAGTAACCTCAAAATCGAGAACAAACTTTTATATCGAAAACAAAGTCGTTGATTGTCAACCATGAAACTGGTAACTAAATCTTCAAGCTATGACCCATTGAATCAAGTCGTGCCCGGAATTAGTCTTTTCGTGCGGGAATAAAGATTGAGCTGGATTAGCTGAGAAGGTCAGGATTGAACTTGAGAATTGATCAATGATGCTCTCACATCCCGCCTGGACAAGTGTGTTTCTCATTTATAATACTATAGATCATAAGACTCACATACTAAAAAGGTTTATTAAATGATATGGCAGACAATAACTGCTTATTTAATTTAGTGGGAACCTTTAAGCATGCAAAAGAAATTTGTACATCATTTAATAGATTCATTAAATATTTGGATCTTAATTTTTGCAACATTACTCTTCTTCACATGCCAAATAGGAACACATATTTACAGTTCTCCATACGTCGAGCACGGATACATGTTTTGATACCTACTCGAGTCTTCTGTTGCATTTTTCTAATAAACTATGTGATTCGAGATTGCTATTAGAAGGAAGATTTGCTCAAGCTTGCACCTATCGAATAGGTCGAAAAGGATTACACACATAGCAACCAGTAAAAAAAGTGGGCGTTTCAAGGTCAAAATCTTTGAAATTCATGCAGCGATGAGAACATGTGAGCGCTTATCGATACTACGACCGCTTGCTGTCGTCAACAGGACAGTCCTCAGCTCTGTCGACGACGCGCACAGGTACAGCTGGTATGGAGTCCCACCATTCATTGAGCCGTCTCTTTGTACGGTCGTCTTGGAAGCGCTTCCCCAATTTCGATGTCGTCACCAACCCATACAACGTGGCTCCTATAAAGATATACTTCAGCGGTATCACTGCTATTGCAATGGCCACGGCGCATGTCACCATCATCACCATCTCAGCATGCTGCAATCGCAATGGAAGAAGTCATTATCACTTGGTCTGCACGGAGAGGGAGTTCATAGATTTTGGTTGAAAAGACAAACTGGTGCATATGCCACAGCATACACATCAAGCAACTTCAATTCTGTAACCCAGCAAAACAAGGAAAGAAGAACTTAAATTCTGAAATTTGTATCTAGTCATCAAATGTTGATGCCAAGACTTGTGGGTTAAAACCTTCATTTGTCGGAAATTTCTTTTCCTAGAAAATTCTCCAAGCCTTTATACAAACAAACAAAACTTAACACCGCGTGGAGGACAATTCTACTTGTTACCAAAGGTACTGTCAGCATTTGTTGCCACCTTCATAGTTAACACACCAAACATTGGTTTATCCACACAAGATTTAAAATGAGTGCACACCTTACGAGTCCTCCCGAGAAATATTGACTGGAGTTTTAGCAGTGTGATGTTTACTCTCCGCATCATGTCATGGACTGTCTGTAGCCCACGCTGAGCTGATACTATGCTCTCCACTGTACTCTGGTCAGACGCTGTGCACACTACAATCTCCTCTCTTCGGTATTCTCTCCTCTCTTTCCTAACACGGTGCATCTTCAATACAAGCCAAAACAAGCCAGCTGCTATAGCCTTATTGATCCACTCCCTGCAAACTCAAAGCTGTTATCCAAGCACATCACTGGGTGTGGAATGCAGGAATAAGATGTCGCTTACAATGCAAGCTGAAGTATTGAAATACAGAAACTCACATATAAATTATTACAAGAGCTGCTGCAATTACTGTGACGGTCATCATTGGCCTTTGCCATGTTAGTATTTCTTGAAATTTGGGCAAGACAGCATCTTTCACTTGCTTTAAGAGTTCCTGCAAGCAAAGCAGATGAACTTTGTTACCATAAATGCAAATGCAAGTATAGGGTTTTCTCCCCTGCTGACTTAAAGGCACTAGGAGTTGCCCTTCGCTAAGAGTTCTGATGCATTTTCAGTTTGTTACTTTTCTCATTTTTCATTGTGGATTCTCTCATCGTATGACACAGAGATATTTGAATCGTGCAGGCTCACCATAAGAACAGCGGCACTATCACCGATCCCTTCCTCTTTCAACCCCTCTGTGGAAGCCTTTGCAATTTCAATTTCTCTTGCTTCCTCTCTAACATTGTTGATAGCTGTCTTCAATGAGAAGTAGTCGTCATCTTGGACACCAGCTGATGTACATTCCTTGCCTGCTTCTTCATATTTCGTATCTGGGAGCCTCGATACTGACATGTTAATAGTCCTCAATATTGAACTAGCACTGCAGGGTTGTCTGCTTCCATCCTTCTTCAGGCTCTCGGCCAGCTCTTCAAGCACATAGTCACCCTTTGGTAACTCATCAAACAAAGCAAAAATCAGGAAATTTCTGGGAAGAGGAGGTGATATCCTTAGCATCTCTCTTGCTGCATGGAGCCTCACGATCCCCAATATCATCCGCGAGTGTAGTTCCCATGCTTGTGATGGGCTCTCCACCTTATGTCTGGACAAAAACTTGTGCATCAGCATTACCTCCTTTGTAAGAGCTAGCCAGTGGTCACGTCTTGTAGAGCTTGTCATCTCTGGAAACTCCAGAACAATTCCCTCTGATCTAGAAAAAGGAAAGTCGTGCAGCTGACTAGTCAGTGATTGAACAAGAATGTTATCACTCAATACTGAATTTGTCTCTATTTTTTTTAATGTCTATGTGCTAGTATCGGACATCTCTAATGCAAGGCATGCAATATTTATAAACAATGTCAGGGTCGATACTTCTGGAACTGAGCTTACAGTTCAGGGGACTCGTACACCATAGCCTTGTCAAAAAGCGGAGCCCCAAAGGGCCCTGTAGCAGCAGGTTTCACAGTATGTTCAGCATCCTTTGAAAGGTCAATCTTAATTGCATCTTCATATGTGATGACTCCCGAAGCCTCAAAGTAGAGAGCATAATTTGTTAAGGTGAGTCTACCTGAGAAAGCATATTAACGTATTAAGAGAATAATAGATCTCACGAAACCAAAACATCTAAAGTTAAAGATCAGCTCAAGTACAAAAAACAAAAATGTCCAAATTCAGGACAAACCAGGCCAGCTCTGTCCTCCAATATGACGAACTACTCTTTGTGTGCTTGCAGTTCCTTCGACATGCAAAATTAATTCATCATCCACTAGGTCAACACCCCTTGGCACCTCCTGTTTTTGCAAATACCTAATGCATCTGCACAAGATGACAGAGACAGAAGGAAAATTGAAGCAACCTTGATGAACTGAAAAGCAGATAAATAAAAGATGTACATGCAGCATATATTGGCCCAGGAATTCTTCTCTCAGGGAAGTCATTCACTAAGAACGTGCTCTTTACTGTAGCAGGCAGTTGCATTTAATGGGAGGTAGAATACATTCCACGTAGTAGATTAAAGATACTTTAAAAACTGAGATTCCCGGTGGTCCCCTCTGAAAATTGGAAATGAAGTATTTCTGCAAGACCAGGTCCATGACTGATTCGAGTAAATTCACAGCAACAAAAACTTATTACTCCTGACATATCCATGGTCTTTGCCTGAGCATCATAGTCATACATCATTATTTACCAATTCTGCTGTCTTGGTTGTTCCCCACCCTAAGTCCTACGATTATCTAAGACAGGTTTTGAAATCAACCCACGGTAATTATGCTAATATATGTGAAGCTTGGATGCATTACTTGTCAATCTCTTTCAGATATTTATCATATGCAGGAAAATGGAGACGACTTCCTGTAGGTGCTGTAAGAGTTTCAAAGGTAAATTTCCCATTGGCTATGTCTGCAACCAGCGGAAACAAGGATGCCAACCACACAAATGCATCTTCTCCAACATCAGGCCCATGGTCAACCTAAATAAATAGAAATAGGTCCATAAATGAAAACTGATACCTTGGTAGTTGAGTTCTCCAAAAAAATATACAGCTCATATGACAACACATCAAATGGTCTGTAAGGAATCTCTTACAAGTAGTGGCATAAGGTCTGAATAGAACAGAGGGATGTCATCGAGATCTTGAGGTGTCTCTACCACTTGTTTCTTGTCTTCTTTCTCTTTCCCTATTGCCTCCTGTAAATCGCATGTACATGAAAATAATCCTACAAAGTAGTAACTCGAGATATGCAGTAGTATCATTAAATTGCCAGATGATCAAGCATCGGGGTACAGAGGCTTAGCATTTGAATGTTCTCTCGGAGTCCCAGATACCTCTCTACCTTCAATTAATTGAATAAGATGGTACTCACTAGTACAGGTTCCTCATCAGCAGAACTGGGCATTTCCCATGCAAGCATCATGTTGAATGTCAGCCGGCTGAAAGATCCATCACTTATCTTTTCACCTATGTTTGGACACATGTCGATGACAGCCTTCGAGCTACAAAACTCCACGAACTTCCTCGAATAATTGACTGAATCAGGTGTCCATTCAGCTTCGAACTCTTCCACAAATCCATCGACGGAAGTGCCTAATCGCCTGTCATAGTTTTGTCATTGAAAATTCTATTAGCCACTCGCCAATCAATGACAAAACGTGATGATTGGGAAAGAAAACTATTGGAAAGACTCATTTTGTGATGATATCATATTAGAGAAAATAACATCCTGGAAACAAGTCCTGGTGCAGCACATGTAAAATTGACTTGTTTCGAACAATTGATGTCCAAATTCCCTCATTGCAACGCGACCCATCTCTATACTCCAACAATTTAAAGAGGCTCTTCTCCTGGTTATATCTCTGTTAGATCCGAAGACGTCTCTTCACCCACCCAACTCCATCAATCTCATCCCTTCATCAGCTATCTATCTCCAATTAACTCATCTACGATCTATTTTCGATACAGATCACTAATTGCGTGTACGTGCACTCTTCGATACATATACATACGTAACCTACAAAAACGAAACGAATTTCAAGCTAGTCAAGCTATAAAATATGCAAGAGCACCGCACTCTAATAGCCTAAGCTTTTAGAGACTAAATTCTAAGCAAGCTTATTCAGAAACTTCTCTCGAGTCACGACTTGGTTCCGCGGCAAGCCCAAACAGAGCACGAGAAACACTCCGCGCTCTCCGAGCTCTAGAAGAAGCTCGAGAAGTTCCCCGAGCATAGCGGGACTCAATGCAGGCCGGACAAACAAGGATCAGGCATGCAAAACAATCATGAATTCAGCATTATCATCGTCATCATCAGATTAACTCGCGAGCGAAACACGCGATCCGCCGAATCATCTCTCAGGCACTCGCCATCAAAAGCCGATAAACACCACCCGTTCGCGGAGAGCCGAACGCACGCCCATCGGGATTCATCATCCGAAAAGGCGGTGTCCGTCAGACGATCTTCGTAAAGAAGACGGAACGGAAGATGAAGAAGAGAGACGTTACAGTGCGCATTTCTGCACGACGTCGCTGGCGATGGAGGACAGATGCTTCCTCTTCGTCGCCATCGTTCGCTATCTCTTCGCCCCGGTCTCTGCGGTCTGTTGAGTTGCAGGAGTGAGGAAGGAGAGCTTCCGATCTCTCTCTCTCTCTCTCTCTGCTTTAAACCGCCCCGGCAAGTTAAATACGACGTGTCGTCCTCCCCGCGCCCCACGTGGCGACGGCCATGCAGCGCTCGGTGCAACCCCCGGTGGGAGAAAATATTGGTTGGGTTGAATACTCCACGTAGGATTATGCAGCTCACCATTCAGCAATAGACACGTGTCCATCTGGCACTGCCAACCCCCTCTCTCCTCTTTCTCTCTGTCAATCCGGGCCCACGCAGCAGACGCTCTCTCTTTTCTCTCCTCTCTCCTCTCTCTCCCCACCTTTGTTTCTCTTCCGTTCGGTTGCAAAGGAAAAAAAAAATTGCTCTGTTCCTCCACGGTGTGGTCATGGTTCACGAGCAGAGGGGCATTTGCAAAGAAAAGAGAGAGAGCAGAGCGGAGGTTGCGAAGAGTGAGGGAAAGACGCGACGACGGAGCTTGGGGAGGCAATGGCGGAGGCGGTGTCGGCATTGGCGTTCACGAGCAGGGTGTGCTTCACGGAGGGGAGAGAGAGAGCGGAGCAGAGGTGGGGCTCGGGGAAGCGATGGCGGAGGCGGTGTGTCATGGCTTGCTAGCACAGAGGGCTTCGCGGAGGATAGAGAGAGAGCCGAATGAAGCGATTTTTTTTTGTCAACAGAGAGAGAAAGGGGAAACGAGAGAGAAGAGAGGAGAGAGGAGAGAGAGGGGTCTGCTGTTGTGGGCCCAATTGACAGAGAGAAAGAGGAGAGAGAGGGTTTGCAGTACATTAAATTTGGATTGTGGGCCCAGGCGGACACATGTCCATCGTTGAATGATGAGCTGCATAATCCTACGTGGAGTATTCAACCCAACCAATATTTTCTCCCCCGGTGGGGGCTGTCGAGCTCTTCGCGTCGGGGTCACGTCCGTTCTCGGCTCGATCGCACGTGAAAATTTGCAAAATTGATCGTGTTACAGAAATACTCGCAAAAATATTTTTTTTTCTTTTTTGCAAAATATAACTGTAATTGCATTCGTCTGGATTTTGACATTTTTTTCCCTTTGAGTTAAAATAATGATATTTTGTGGAATTTGATTAATCTCAGGTGGTATCTAAGAATATAAGAGCATAACAGTAGGAAAAAAGATGGCCCCTTGATTTGATGGCTAGCATATGCTATGATTATTCATTTGTTAATTTATAAAGGAATGATTTACAACAATCATAAGCATTTCGATTAAAATTTATGCTTGATATGTTTCGCAAAGAATAAATGATTTTAATAACGTTTTCGTTAAAATAATCATTTATATCAATTATTTTTTGTAAATTTAAACAAAATCTGAGACTCTATCGATCATTTGTAATTGCAACTCACAATTTCTATATAACTTCTAATCGTCCGTTTCCACTAGTATCCCTTATTTGGTGCGATATTTGCAAAATGCTGTCATTTTTTTCTTCTTATTTAGTTTATTATTTCTTGAGACCGAAAAGTCCTACAGATTCATAAAAATCATGACCGTAAATATTTTATGATGAGATCATAGAGCTCTCTTAACTACAAAATATAAAATTCCAATAAATGATTATGATTACGAAAATAAGTCAGTAAATTTCATGCTAGCGAATTGTAAATCAATAATAATATTCGAACGCACGATTATTAATCGGCATCCGTTTAATTAATTTCAAAGAACCCACGCGAACTATTCTAATGACACGCGGCAGTGAAATGGCTGACGAGGAGGGACGAGCCGCTCTCGGGCTTGGGAAATCGCGGGCTCGAGAAAAAGCCCACGGCCGAAATGCATTTATACGCGACACAACGCAAGCTTTTTTATTCGTCCCCTCTCGCTCCCTCTCTCTCTCTCTCTCTCTCTCTCTCTTCCTCTGCAGAAAAAAGCCGGGAGAGGAGAGCAATGAGCAACCAACCTGCAGATTCCTCCTCCATTGTCCGCCTCAGCGTCGGTTAGTATCATCATCCCCTTCTTCTTCTTCTTCTTCTTCTTCTTCTCTCCACGTACACAGTCGCATGTTTTCACTCATCTCGGACTCGATTGTCTTCTTCTTCTTCTTCTTGCTTTCTGTCTCTGCTTCGGTCGAGTGCTGCGTCCTTCTCGGGTTCCGCTCCGAAGCTTCGCGTGTTTCTTAGGATCGCAATCTTAGGCGTTTTGATTACGTGTTACTCGGAACGATTTTTATGGAACCGCGTTCGGGGTCTGTGTTTCCGGGATCGCCCGAGCGATCGGATTGGCGACGCGCCTCGGTTAGTTTCGAGTTGCTTCTCGGCTAAGTTTGTGTGGGGAGAAGAAGCGGTTTGAGATGCTGAAAGTTGGACTGAGATCTTCAGCTGGTGGGGGCTTTGGAGCTCGTGTGGCTATGGGATCGGGTGTCCCGAGCGGATAGTTTTTATTTTTATTTTTAATTACTGTTGCTGCTACTTGTTTTTCTTTTTTTGTCATTTTTGGGCTAGCGGATCTCGTGGCTGTTGCGCTTTGGGATGATGCGTACTTGCATGGTAGCTTTCGATTTGGAAATGATTTCGTACCGTCGTGCAGGTGGTAAGAAATTTTCCACGACCGTGGACACGCTGACCCAGCGGGAACCCGATTCAATGCTGGCAGCTATGTTCAGCGGGCGCCATGTGCTGTGCCAAGATCCTGACGAGGTATCAATCTCTGTTTCCTTGGTTTCGCCTTCGGGGACCTTCCGATTGCGATGGGTGTACTGGATATCTCTTGCGCCACTTCTACCGGTTAATTAATCATGAGCTGAGTTGGCTCTGTATGCTGTGATGGAAGTTCTTATCTGAAATCTAGATTCAAATATGCGTGTGTGCGTGTGAACTTGTACATTGTACAATGATGATTGAGTTGCCTGATATAGTGTGCGTGCATGAGTGTGTATGAACCCGTGCATTTGTGCACTTACACACAAAGGTTTGTCCAAATATAATTATTAAGTTGGCCAACGTAAGACTTTGATTCCATATTCTAGCCTCATATCATGCATAATGGTGATACCTGCACGGTGTTGTTAGTCAATGTATTGAGCGTAAGAACTATGGGGTTGTTTTTATGTACAATATCTGTCCCTATCAACTTGGATATCCTGGCCTTTTGTGTTTCTTACTGTGCTGGTGTTCTCATTTTGGATAAGTATATGGGGCTGGCCTCATAATGCCTAGTCAGGCATCATAAGTTTTCTAATGGCATGGGTATAAAAAACACAAAGTTGTGCATGACAGCAATTGGATTCTTAAATTGTCAGGACAGGGAAAAACAGCCATCTCTCTGAAAGGTTGGTGTGTGGCAGAATTGAAGACTCTATTAATTGTGCGGAAATATATGTCTTTGTTGGGAGAGATCCCACTTCCAAGCAAAATCCAGGAGGCCTATGGATGGAGAGAAAATGCTGTGTTCAAGTTTGAATATTGTCCGTTTCAATCTCACTAAACTGCACTTGCCCACTCTTTGTGCTGGAAGTGGATTGCATTGAGATTGTTACTCTTTTAGTGATGTCTACAAGAAGCATGTGAATGGGCCTGGCTAATGCAGCAAACTTTCTACAGGGATATGTCTTTGTTGATCGAGATGGGAAACACTTCAGACATATTCTAAACTGGTTAAGGGATGGTGTCATTCCCATATTATCAGACTCTGCCTACTCAGAGCTTCTGCGTGAGGCAGAATATTATCAACTACTGGTAAGTAATCCTTACATATACTTTTGTATATATTTTTGTACCTTAAGTATTCTTCGGAGTTTCTTATTTCAAGTTTTTGCTACTTCACAATTCGTCTATCATCAATCAGCTGAAAAGGCTTTCTTAGTCTGATTTTGCACAAATGAAAGTGAATACTATTCACTTTCAGAGTAACACTTTGATGTAGTATCACCTTCTTTCAATTTGGAGACATCAAATGTCTTCATTTTACTTGCAAGATAGGCTATGGAGCATAAGTTAATGGCTTTATATAGGCTTAATCTATCAGCCTGATATGCCTGAGGATCTTCCATTCTAACTGCAAGTATAGTTTGTTCACCTTTCATCCTGTTTCTTTTTGTGCTGAAGTTCCATTTGTAGGCTGGAAGTTATGCTCTCCTGTAATGTAAGCAACTGCATGTATACATATACCTAATGTGGTTTTGTGGATAAACTTCTACCTTATCCAAAAATAGTAACAAACATCTATTTAAACGTCTTCTTCATGTCTGGTGCTAAACAAATTGGCTGCCCTCATGAATAATGTCATCCTGGTAATTTTTCCAATTTCAGGGACTAGTAGATGGGATTCATTCTGTTGTGAGTAAGAAGAGGGAAGAGGATAAGGATGAGTTGGACTCGGAACTGACAAGAACTGATATAATCAAGTGTATACAGTCAGAAAGAGTCAGATTTAGGGGGGTCAATCTTGCTGGGCTCGATCTTTCCAAGCTGGTATGTCGTGCATGTTTCTGTGTCTAATAAGAATTTTCTTCCAAGCATGTCCCTTTTTTTTTCCAGCCAATATGAGGATTTACTCTTTAACTCTATGCAGGACCTGTCCTTTGTAGATTTCAGCTATGCCTGTCTCAAAAATGTGTTCTTTTCGCGAGCTAATTTGCAATGTGCAAAATTCCGGGTAGGTATAGTTCGTCATAAATGTGAAGTGTTCATCTCTTCTTTAAGAATGGCTTTATCTCTTGGCCCATGCTTTGCTCTATCATTCTGCCTAACTTTTCGTGTTAATGTTTAAATTCAACAATACAGGAGTCCATTGAAAATGAAATCCATCATGTCATGTCTCTTACAAGTTGAATTTTGTCTATATCACTTATTCAAATATGTCAAGCTTTCTATCTGACAATTATGTGGTTTCCTTTTCTTTAACACCAATCTGCTGTTGCCCATGAATTTAATCCAGGATGTGGATGCTGAAGGATCCATATTCCACAATGCTACCTTGCGTGAGTAAGACACTAAAATGTGTTTCCAACCTCTGGATTATTTGCAATCTTAATTTTGCCTTAGAGATTTTGTTGTTGCCTAGGGAAGATGTGAATTTACTGGAGCCAATCTTCGCTCTGCTTTATTAGCTGGCGCAAATCTTCAGAGTGCAAATCTACAAGGTAATTTTTCTTTCATTGCATTTTCTAATGTTCACATTTGGACTTAGGTTCATCTTGCTATGATTAGAATGTCATCTGTGACTTCTTTCATGGTGCTTACTCATCCTAGTGGTATTTTTCATTGTATATCTTCAAAAATGTCATGGTATATGTTTGTGGATTTTCTGGTAAATTATTTTCTCACTACATCTATGTCTTAAGTATCTTACCGCTTTGATTTATTATCGCCAACATTTCTGTCTCAAATGAATTTTTCATCGGAATGAGATTCTCATAAACGAGAAAAGCTTTCTGCATTTTAGATATGGAATTTGGCCACATGTTCAATGCATGTTTAGGCTAAATACAGCTCTTTGTAGCCTCCTGTCCTATGCAACTGATTATATGCCAGTTCTGTCTTGTTGATTCTCCCAATTCTTCAGTTTCTCTACCCAAAAAAAAAAGAGTATAAAAATCGATGTCTTAGTTGCACATTTTAGGCTGGAGTTATGAGTTGTTGACTAATGTCAATGAATTCGGTTGGCGTCTTGATACAATTCTTAATACTTCTAATCGAACTGTATTCCTTGAGCAAAATGAAAGTACATTTTGTGAACTTTGTTTACATGAGTTAAATTGTAGTTTTTCGCAACAACTGCAGTTAAAGTGGAGTCAATTGACATGGAATTGGACTTGGATTTGGCTCTCTATGATCAAAATGCCATGGTGAATATGAGATCATCTTTTGGGGATAGTGATGTTTTGCATTAATGGATGCTAGTTCCCTTATTGTTCTCAACTTCACTGATGTGTAGTGTATGAAGCTGCCTTACTGTTTGATATTTAGTGAGGCTGAAGAGTACTGCCTTCGTTTTAGCAGCAGCAATCCTTCTATATTACTTAAAATGAATAGTAGCAGGTGCTGATATTTTAATTAAAGTTTATAAACTCTCTTGTCAGATGCCTGTCTGATTGAATGTAGCTTCTGTGGAGCAGACTTGCGATCTGCACATCTGCAGGTTTGATATCTGCTTACATCTTGCATAGGCAGCTCCTTTTAGAACTCTGGACTTTGTAATTGTATGCTATACTTATAAGCTTATAACTTATTTTCTCTTTCATCTAGTATCTGCTAGGAACTGGTGGAATCACTTCCTATATGCTATTTGTGTTTCTTCAGCCAATCACTGTTGCCCTCAGGCATTGAAATTACTTTGATGGACAATTGCCTATTAACTCGAAACAATTGAATTCTCCAACTAAAAGCTTGTTAAGCCCTCAAATCATTCACAACCAGCCTACTTCTTGTTAGTCAGTTTCGTGCGTTTCCTTGCCCTCGTCTAATTGACATCAATGAGGACTATATAGGTTGCGCTGGTTGATTAAAATTTGAGGGATTGTTCTACCAAGTTTCTGATAAATTTTGATACTATGAACAGTGAGTTATTATATCCAGAAACTTGAGATCTCAATGATAGAGGGGAGAAGAATGACAAAAGATTGCTGGGATTGTTACAGTTTAATTAACGGTCTCTTCATGTAACTTAGCTGTGATATGTGAAGCTTATGTAACTATGTACTGTTATTAATAGCAAAAAATGATTATCTTGTTTTATTTTTTTTATTTGAGGGGGAACATTGAGATTCTTCAGTTCACTGTTTTCTGATTGTGTGGTACAAATGGCCATTGATATTTATTAATTGTGTGGTATTGCGATAATCCATGCCTAGAGAATTGATGCTTTACTTTATAAACAAACCTTCAGACTGCTGATTTAACCAATGCAAACTTAGAGGGAGCCAATTTGGAAGGAGCCAACTTAAAGGTAAATGTTCCTTTCGTTATTGTGATTGTATTTCTTTAATTGATGGTCACAACTTTCCAAATTTAGCAAGCACTCCTGACTACCCTTTTCTTTTTGGTTGAAGAAATGAAAAATTGCCTCTGACCTTCAACAATCTGATATGCTTTGAGTTTAGGTGTAATATAATGCTTCTATTGTCAGGAGAGACCTTTTAAGTAATACGAATGGTGCCTTGTCTGATTTGTCAAACAAATATCATAAATCGATTGGTGGATATATCTGGCCTTATTTTGTTGAGCTTTTGGACATTCCTTGTCTTGCATGATCTTCAGGGGGCTAAATTAAGCAAGGCGAATTTAACAGGTGCAAACCTGCAAAGAGCATACCTACGCCATGTAGATCTTCGAGAGACGGTGAGTAGTAGTAGTTTTTCACTATTTAGTCATTTTTTCTTGTGATGCTCAGCGTGACATTAAATCCTCCATTCATGTTGTGTCCATTAGATAGAACTGACTGGATTGTGCTGATCTTCTGTGACTTTGGTGTTGTCTTTTTGAGGGAAGTGCATATTGTGTATGGTGCATAGCATTCTTGCTATATGAATACTTCTTTAAGGACAACTGGAATGTAGATTCCCATTGAGCACCTCATTTCTAGTCTAAAGGATAATTTGCATGTATGCAATACAAGTGGCAAACACTAGTGCCAGAATTTTTTGGTGAAGTTCTTGGATTCATATTGACAACTTTTTTAATTCCCATCCCTCTGTCATCTGGAAAAAGGTGGAATGGATATAATTTTTGGCTGCATTTGCTGTTTGGATTGCTACTTGGTAGGCAACTGCTGATGGCACAATAGTAATTGCTTTATGATTCTAATGTGAATACTGGTGCTTGACAGTGGTGTAAGGTTGGAAACCTGAACTACTATAGCAGTCATAACATAGATGACAACAAGTTGAGTAAATTGCCTTGATTTCCTTCTTATTTTCCACTTCCAGAGACTTACATCCATTGTGCATGTCATCACTGCTGTTGTTTCTCCATTTGTTGCATTCATTTGGTTGAAAGCTCTCTTGGATGAGTGCCTGCTTCCCCTTCATGTCCACATTGCTGTGAAATGTTACCTGTATGCATCTAAAGATGCATTCTACTGCTCTTATCTTCATTCCTCTTCCCTCCCTCAATACATGAACATAAAAGAAAAAGGGTGTTAAAAAGAGGTAATGGAAAGTGAGAAAAGAAATCCCCCTCTCTTCGGGCCTTCTTGCCTTCTGTGAGAGATGCATATTGGCAATATTGTCGGTTGTCCTTTTGTTCTCGACATTTACCAGCCTAGTGTTTGATCTCCTCCTATCTTATATATTTTGCAGCATTTGGAAGGTGCAAAGCTTGATGGTGCCAATCTGCTTGGGGCAATTAGATAACCGTGGAGATCGTGAAAAGCTTGTATAGGTTGACCTCTTATTATGACATTGGCGATCTCTTGTATACTGATGTCTACTCTTATTTTAGGTGAGAATAAACATGTTCTGGTTGTTGGCTGATGTAGATATCTATATGGTATTGCCTACGTTATCAATGTAGTTGAGCTGATTCATTAGGTGCTTATTTCTGGTATTCTTATACATATATGGATTGTGAATGTTCAGGGCTTCTCGCTAAAAAAAGTGTAAGTACTGTTTTAGTGGGTTTGGAACCAAATTTTTCGTCATGAAGTTGGATAGCTGAAGGACCCACAATTGTAAGACTTGTCTTTTCTCCTCAGCGCTTTTGGCATGGCAAATCCAATCATTTGGGCATGATTTCTTCAATTTAGTACTGGCCTTCAGTTTTTGGCTTGGAATTGCTACTTTTGAGAACTGAAAGTATTGGTGGAGACGGGAGAGCCAATACACGGGTTAAAAGTTTTATTGGTTGATTTTCCACTGGCTTTTCTAATGCCAAACAGTGGCGTGGATCTAAAGTTTAAGAAGCAGAAGCTGTGGTTAAATATGTGCCAAACGTCATTGTCTTTGTATAAGGAATGACTTTATGACCGGAATATTTTGATTTATGTCAGTCAATCCCTTCGGTCAAGAAAACTAAACTGTCTTTTTGGTAAGTACCTCGTTTATCTAAATTTGGTACCAGTTGCTCAAAATGCTGCTGGAAACAATGGATGAGTCGGGACCAGATTCTAGTCCTAGCGGATTGTGTTGTCGCAGTCAATTGGCGAACGAGTCTGGAATATGAGGACCGTGACCTCTCCTTTTTGCGAGAATGACTAAACAGCTTGTATTCATGCTAATCCTAGGGAAATGTGAGTGGGGCAAGGAGATAAATGGTTTTTGAATTTTGGTCTAAAAGTATAATAGGGGTTTCAAAATTTTATTAATGTAGTCTATGAACTTTTAATTATTTAATGTGATTCTTGGATTTATAGTATTAGTTTCTGATCAATTTTTAAACTTGAATTGATGGAATGACATTAAGGATTTTGTATAATTCATTATTAAATTGAGTGTACAACAAACGTGTGTAAGAATCGGATTGAATAAATTAGAAGTTTAAATATCACATTATATATTAGGGTAAATCATTTAAATTATTATCTTAACATGTAATGCTATGCTCGCTCTTTCATGTTAACTTTTCCTACGTCTCAGCTTTTTTCTTCAGACATCAGGGAAGCGCACGTGAGAATCAAAACAAGTGCACGGATGCATCATCATTCGTTTGGTCTTTCTCTTCTGTCCCCCCGAACGGAAATTTTGGGAAATTTGGGAACTTGAAATACACATAACCCAATGGTCGGTGGACGCCTCCCCAGAGAAAAGATAAAATTAGTACTGGTCGGCAATATCATGATACGTTGTGTACAGAGGAATCTCAATAAGGTAAAAAGATCAGTAAGCATTAAAGGGACGAACTGAAATGAAACAGAATTGAAAGAGCCCACGTACACTGAATGAAACTTACTAATATAAATACAAGTGAGCGAATCGAGAGGTGGATAATTTATTTTATGGTACAGCATTAGATTCCCTTGCTTAGTGCTTCCCCATAAGGCCACGCCTGGTTTGAATCGATCCTTCACATTCCCTATAAATAGAGGACATTGGTGGCATGGAACTCTCACCACATTCAATTCCATCACAAACCAAGAACTCGCGCAGCAAGCACTCGAGAAAGAGAGGAAATGGCAGGAATCATTCACAAGATTGAGGAGGCCCTCCATATGGGAGGCCATAAGAAGGAGGAGGAACACAAGCCGGAGGGTCATGGCCATGGCCATGACCACCCAAAGCCCGAAGAGCACAAGCCGGAGGAGGGCCACGGTCATGACCACGACCACAAGCTGGAGCACCATGGAGAGGAGCACAAGAAAGAGGGGTTGGTGGAGAAGATCAAGGACAAGATCCATGGCAGTGATCAGAGTGACAAGGTGGAGAAGAAGAAGAAGAAGGACAAGAAGAAGCGTGAGCATGGCCATGAGCACGAGCACGGCCACAGCAGCAGCAGTGACAGCGATAGCGACTGAGTTACTAGGTAAAGTTTACATTACATTATTTTCGCCAAGGAAGATCTGCACTTATTTATCGTAATGTGGAAACAAATCACGGACTTACATTTACCAGTCGTAAACCAGAATGATTATGGCTTGATCGATCTTGTAATTTAACATCTTTGGGGGCTGATCTTTTGTGTTGCAGATGATCAGCGGTGTCGCAGTGAAGAGCACGCCAACGTTCTTGGGCTAGTCTCCTTCAGTTAGCCCCAGAGCTGGTGAAAATAAGGAGACAAGGAAAAAACATTAAAGTCGTCAAGATGTTGTCCTCTTTCTAGACTTATTTTGTTTAAATTTGTGTTGTGATAGATCTAGATGTGCTCGTGCGACATCCAAGGATCGTCGGCATTGTTCACAACGTTGTGCTCAATGTACCATTTTCGGACAACAATGGGTAGTTTGATTGGTTTGTTCAAATGTTGTCCGCTTACATTCGTAATTGGTTACGAATGTTGTCGATTTGTGAATGACCAAACGAATCGCAGGTAAGTTACTCCAATAAGCATTTCCGACTTCAAACAAATTGGAAACTTGTTTAAAAAGAGTTGGGAATTAATTGGTAATTCGATATAAAAGTTGATAATGTTAGTACGCTATGAAAGTTGGCGACTTATAAAAGTTGGTGATTTTGAAACATCATGAATCTTTGTAAGTGATTCGAATAAGAGTTGGTAGTCCATAATTGAAGAAAATTGAAACATCACTCGTGATGAGATTGCTAATTTCGTGTAAGAGTTGGTAGCTTTAATTCATTGATGAGTTACGGAAATATTAGGATATTGGTGATAGAATTCTAATGTATGCAATAAAACTATCTCTCGGAAATCCAATTCTTGGTGAGTGCTTCTTTTGAAGCCCGGTTCTATCTTTAATATTCTCGTGTGAGTTTTCGCTGTGGTAATATCTTTGAGTGGATAAAATTGATTATTATAGATTGGCAACATCTGACTTTCCTAGTCCTGTACGAGCACGAATTTTATCCTCTTTTAAGACGGACTTCTTTTTTGGTACAGACCAGTGTGTCCTGCAAAATGAACATTTCATATTTGCTTTTGATATTAGAGTTCGGTTTTGCAATGGCGGCAACGTTACCGGGTCAGTGCAAGTTGGTTGGATTCCGGCACATGCCTATAGATGAATGTGCAGACTACAACGCTGTTGGCACTTCAATAATAAATGCCTACGTATTTTGCACTTTGACCTCAACAGTGAATGCACAAGTCGGTAATTTAATATAAGTGTTGGTGATTCCTAAAATGTCACCGGACAAGTAGAGGTGGCAAAATAAGTCGTGGATCTATATTTCACCTCGTATTTAACGGCTCGGGTAATACACAGGTTGACTGAGATTTGTAATATGGGTTGGAATGGGTATGATGAAGTAATGACCCATCAATTATTGGTTTTAGCGAGTTTGTAAAGAACCTACTATTAACCCTTTAAATGGAAAGAGTATACAAGGTTCTATTTCTTTTACTGAAAATGAATTATTTAAAAAAAAACTTCTATAAATAATCACTTGTACTGTTTACAAAATTAAAAAAAAATATTTTTTTATTGTTTACGAAAATATTTAATATATATTGTTATTGGTAACAAAAATATTTTTTATTGATTACTTATTTTGATCGATCCAAACAATTATTTTAGGAGAATATTTTCAAAATATTTATTTTTCGTGAAATAAATAGAGCGTAAAGTTAATTATCTTGTACTAAATATTGTATGATGTCAGGCTGGGAATATTGAAATTCTTATAGGAAATG
This sequence comes from Corymbia citriodora subsp. variegata, assembly GCA_014858505.1. NCBI lineage: Eukaryota > Viridiplantae > Streptophyta > Magnoliopsida > Myrtales > Myrtaceae > Corymbia > Corymbia citriodora. Next base: position 858,919 of record MU089518.1, read on the forward strand.
GGTACTTTCGTAGAAACTGGTGGTTAGGCCAAAAAAAATAAAAATAAAACTTTGATGCTATAATATTTCACAGACTGCCGTCTATCTCCAGCTATAGATGGAATATTGAAAACTCTATTCTTGAGGAATCTCGTTTTCTATCAAAAGAATGTTGGCCGGATCAAAAAAAAATATTGAAAACTCCATTCTTAGGGCTCAAGTAGTGCAAGTTGGGAGGTTTACTTTGTCCAATTCCAGACCTAAAAAAACCGAAAATTATATATGCGAAAAAGAAAAAGAAAAAAATTGTTTTCTAGGCACCTTCGCTCCTCATTTCATAATTCGATCCCGAACCCATTCAGGCGAGTGTTCTTGTCCGTCGGGATGGTGCTCACCACATCCCCACATTTCTTATGTGCCGTGAGAAGCCCTAGCCAGCGACCGGATTCAAGCACACAAGCTCCCTAATCAACTTGGTGAACCAATCCGTGTATTTGCTTGATCTTCGGAGGCACCAAATTTTATTTTATTTTATTTTTTGACACAAGAGGAGGCATCGATTTAAGGGCAAACATTGTTAAGAATTTGATCTCGGATTGAGTCCGGGTCGGATTGGGTATTAGTTAATGAATTTGCATTGTAGATGAGTTAGGGAATTTGGGTCGGATATTTTTTTTAATCGGCCCAACCCATCATTTGACTAGCCTAGGAACAAGCAATCTACCGGACACCTTTTTTATTCATCGTCAGCGGTTGAAACTTACCAACCCGGAAAGAGAAATTGCTCTTTTTTTCTCAAAAGGGTGTGCTAAAATTGTTCGAGAAAAAGAAAATTAAAAATCAATCAGCTAGCAATCAACAGTCATCTTGTAAGCTCATGCAAAGATAGAAGACACATGACAGTTCAAGAGCCATGCTTTTTTTTTTGTTTTGTCAGTAAAAAGAGGTGGGAAAGAGCGAGCGGCATGGGCGACTCCTGGAATTTACAGTGACAGTTCCACACCTATGGTCGGAATGTTCGATCGGAACCATAGGCACTGCTCGCGTTTGTGTTCGTGCGAGACCCTTAAATGGCACGATTCGGTTCACGACGAACTCCTTTCCATCCGTTCAGATCGATCCGGAATTACTTGGACAACAGATACGAAACCGACGACAAGGTATGAACCTTTCGCCGAGCAGGCTGTCCACCGGGGGGGCACACTTGGTCATCGAAATAGACATCCAGGTACAGGCTGCGTATGTCCATCAAACTGAAAACGCTCATGACGACGTAGACAGTACGTCATGCTCGAGTGCATCTCGGGTCGGGTTTATCAAGTCCAGGCCAAGCCCGATGGGGCAAGAAAACAAACGTATGCATACCCGCTCCGCTCGTTTTGCGGGAATTGAATGATTTGGATAGCATTCTCCTAAAAACGAATTGCTTGTAAAAATAAATGAATGGAAAGTATTTTTTATTTTTAATGAAGGTGTTTAGACGAGCACCGGAATTGAAACCAATCTCATCCGAATTGAATTTCCATGCATTTTTTATTCGGTTTGGGTTTCAATTTGGATAAAAAAAAAATAACCGTTTTTTTCGTCTTTCTTCTTAATATTGCAATTTACACAATCTTTTTCCTTTTCCACTAAATCTCTTTTTATTATTTCAAAAAGGAAAACCGAATATTTGATCTCAATAGAATTGAACTGAGGGCACAATTTAATTCAAAGTTAATGCATACCTAAAAGGTTCAATAGAAACCTAAACCAAATCGTACGGAACCTTCACCTAACATTGACGCCCCTATGGACAATGAAAAGCATATTCAATTAATTAATTATTTCAAGTGATACGAACCATCGTTTGTCATTCATTTTCTTGTGAAGTGAATGGAGCTTAAAATATATGGATGATGTAATTGGTCGATATCAGTAAAGAGAATCGGGGGCACCAAGTGGACCTCGCTGCGAGAACATCCGATTTTGTACATATTGTTTTCTCGAATCGTAGCATATGTTGTTTTGAGTGAAGCTGTCTGGGAACAAAGTAAGATTTTCCATCTGGCAACGGAATATGTCTAACAAAGCATGATCGGGTTGTGGGGGCAGACTCCAAATGGACATGTGAATCAGTAGAGATCATCCTGTCGATTTGAGAAAGAGTCCAATTGTTAATGATTTGATCACCTTGGGGGACCGGCATGAACTCTTAGAATAACATCAAAATTGGACCAATTGTGTATATAATAAAAAATTCCATTTTCGTGCATAGTATAATGCATATAACCAACCATATAGGATAATGTAATTCCTAGCATTGTTGCTTTAGGATTCTCCCTCTCTCTAGATGCCTGGACGGTTTATTATGTTTTAGACAAGATCAATGTTTTTGCCATTTCTCACATGACAATATAGTTCTAAGGAGGAAAAACAAGACGCGCCCACACGTCAACATGACGTGATGCGACAAAGCGCCAAAATAATTATTTAATCAGATGTGATGTTTTTATTTATTTATTTATTAATTCATCAACAAATATGAGCCGATTTGCCTCTCTAGTCCATCCTAGAGATATGCTTTTCCTATTGGCTTGGTGCATCCGAGAATGAGGCTCGAAATCAAGATTGTTGCGAGACGAACATGGTAGAGCGTACATGTGAGTTGTATTAGAGAATTGTTATATTGGGGAATCAATATGGTATGGAACAGTTAATAAATTCAAGTTAGCTCATAATTCATAAGGTCAAAGTTTTGAGTGAAGTGGATTTAATTGGATATGTTGACTGGCTCGAACTTGACCTCCAATTAGACTTGATGATTGATTGGTGGTCCACTTCCAATGCATAGTAATTTTGTGAATATCTTAAAGAAGGAATCTAATCTCCAATGTCTTTTCCAGGTAGGTGCACATTATGGTGTGGCAAAGTGAGCCTTATCATAAATTTGATGGTTTGGTCCCAAGAAAGATATTGAGGATGAGTTGATTAATCGGTGTTTCGGCATTGTGGAGTAGTGATGTGAGCTCGATGGCAAACTTGATAGTTCAGTCCCAAGAAAGAGACTGGGGATGAGTTGATTCGTGGCTCACTTTTAATGTGTATTCATTTTTAGTGAATATTTTAAGAAAGAAATCTAGTAACCAATATAGTTTCTGCACGCAGGGATAACAATGTGGGTCTGATGGCAGATTTCTTGGTTCAATCCTAATATCATTTAAGTTTAGTTCATAATTCATTGACTTAATATTTTTTTGTGAATATGAGCCGAATTTAAATATGTGGACAGACTCGGATTTCAGCTCTCGACGGAACAAAGCTCCATTATCCGAGCAGGCCACGGGTTGGTAACACAAGAATCTCGCAGCTTTGTGAACGACGCGAGAACTCGATGCTCGCTCTCGGCCACGTTGGAGGAGGAAAGATTCTCGTTGGGAGCGGAATTGGGTCCTAGCGATGGACCGGCATCGCATCAGACGAACGACGAAAGCAGTTGGGCCCACGATCCTGATTCGTCCATGCGAGGTGGTGGGGGGGGGGGGGGGGGCCCACCTTCCCCAAACATCCACCGTAGATTTCCGCGAAACCGCAAAACTCCATATGGCAAGACGAGGCGAGAGGGAGGAGGGAGGGCCTATTCGGCACATGCTGTTCGGCAAACAGCCTTTTGCCAACCAAAAACCCCCGATGGCTTTTGTCCCTGTCGTTGTCGGAAGGAATCGTCGACGATTCCGAACGATGATGGACCTGCTCTCCTCGCTTCTTTCTTTCGGGGGAAACGACGCGGTCAACTTCGCCGATAAAAAGGAAGAAGGAATTTCCTGGACAGCATACTTTCCCTCTCCAGAGATCCTTTGCAAATATGAACACGAACCGGTTCAATTCAAACCGCGTGTGTCCGAGTCATTTTCAGCGACCCGGTTTTGGCCGACGATGCTGGCTTAGAAAAATTGGAAGAAAAGCCACTTTTTAACTCAATAAAATTTGCGTGGTCGCCTTTCCTAGATCAACGAAAGCATCTTCTTGTTTCTATGTTTCACACCGTATCATGCCGTATTGCCCTTTCTTTCTCATGATCGCATCGACATTACCTCGAATAGTTATTCGCTGACGTGAAAATTCTAACCATCTGATTGAAACATTTAAATATTTTACATAGCACCGTACAATGTTTAGAACATTCATTTTTCTAAATTGGTACACTCGGGGAAGTTTTATTCCGAACTAATTTTTGATAACCCAAAATATCAAACTTGTATATTTATGATCAATTTACCTTGTGTTAATATTTGTTAAATTCAATTATTATCACGAAAAACTATAATTCAGTACACCTGCGATAAATGGATGATATGATCTTAAATTGATATACCTATCAATTGTCATGTGTCATGTAATTTTACAATAAAATTTAACGAAAACTAATAAGAATAAATTTACCACATATATACCGTTTCGACTGTATTAACCATAATTTCTATGAGCAAGATGAATAGCATCTAGTGGGGACGCTGCATGGAACGAGTCAGCATCGTACTCAAACCGACACGTGGCGGCCCTCCATTCGCTTCAGCCCTCCGTCTTCCTTCCTCCTTTAAAACCACACCCGCCTCGCATCCCCCCTCTTTCTTTCTCACACTACGCTTCCTGCTCTTCGGGTCTCGTTGCTTCCCTCCAAGACCCAGAGGGGAAGGAACGAAAACAACGCGCTCGTCGATCAGTCCGATCCCCCGCCGCCGCATCGTTTCCCGGCATCTTACCCGCGGTCGATCTCGCGAAGCTGCCCACGACCCCGACGTGAATTCTCGACTGTAATTCGGTTCGAAATGGACAGGCTCATCAGCTTGGAGCCGTCGAACACGGTCGCCATCCGGATCGAGCCGGGACAGAAGTGCTGCGGCGAGCTCACTCTCCGGAACGTGATGTACACCATGCCGGTCGCGTTCAAGCTCCAGCCGGAGCACAAGAGCCGCTACACGGTGAAGCCGCAGTCGGGCATCATAGCCCCGCTCTCGACCATGACCGTGGAGATCACTTATCACCACCCGCCCGGCTCGTGCCTCCCGTTCCCTCAGTGCGATGACTCGTTCCTCCTCCACAGCGTCGTGGTCCCCGGCGCTTCCGTGAAGAGCTCCAGCTCCACCTTCGAGGTCCCCGGCGATTGGTTCGCCGCCAGGAAGAAGCAAGTGTTCATCGACAGCGGCCTGAGGGTCGTGTTCATAGGCTCACCGATCGTGGTTCAGCTCGTCGCGGACGGTTTGATGGACGAGATGAGGGAGGTGATGGAGCGGAGCGACCTGGCTTGGAAGCTCGTGAACTCCGTCGACGAGCATGGCCAGACGTTGCTCCACCTGGCCATCGCGCAGGGCCGACCCGACCTCGTCCAATTGCTCCTTGAGTTCGAGCCGGACCTGGAGGCTCCTAACCGATCGTTGGGACACAGCCCGCTCGAGGCCGCCGCCGCCGCTGGACAGACTCTGATCGCGGAGCTCCTGTTGGCTCGGGGAGCGAGCATCGAACGCTCGGAGAAGTCGAACCGGGGCCCGGTTCACCTTGCCACGGGCGGCGAACATACGGAGGTGCTGAAGCTCCTCTTGCTGAAAGGAGCCGACCTCAGTGCTCTCACCAAGGACGGCAAAACGGCCTTGCACATCGCTGTGGAGGAGCAGAGAAGGGACTGCGCGAGGCTCTTGTTGAGCGGCGGAGCCAAGACCGACGTGCACGACGGCAAAGACGGCGACACGCCGTTGCACATTGCGGCGAGCTACGGGGACGAGGGCATGGTGAAGCTCCTGCTGCAGAAAGGAGCCAACAAAGACATCCGCAACAAGTGCGGCAAGACCGCCTACGACGTGGCGGCGGAGCACGGCCACGCGAAGCTCTTCGACGCCCTGAAGTTAGGGGACAGATTGTGCACGGCGGCGAGGAAAGGAGAAGCGCAGCAGATCCACCGGCTTCTCGAGAACGGGGCCGCCATCAACGGCCGCGACCAGCACGGGTGGACCGCGCTGCACCGCGCCGCGTTCAAGGGCCACACCGAGGCGGCCAAGGCTCTGCTCGAGAAGGGGATCGACATCGACGCGAAGGACGAAGACGGATACACGGCGCTGCACTGCGCGACCGAATCCGGGCACATGGAGGTCGTGGAGCTGCTAGTGAAGAAAGGAGCCGACGCGGAGGCGAGGACCAACAAGGGCCTGAGCGCGCTGCAAATCGCCGAGTCGCTGGCCTACAAGGGGATCTCGAGGGTACTTGGGCACGGCAGCGCGTGCAAGGACGGGAGCACCCAGATCGCGGGCGCCGCCTCCTTGCTCCTGGGCGGCGTCGGGGGAGGATCCTTGGGTCGAGACGCCGAGTACGGAGGGCTAAAGAAGAAGCAGATCGGCCGGAGAAGAAGGGGACTTCGCGGCAGCTTCGATCTGTCCAGGCAAATTGCTGTGCTCTGATCAAGGACTAGAATTGAATTAGCATAATTTCCAGTTTCGCTTCTTCTGCACATTCTAATTCTCGATTAGGCTCCTGTCTATTGATTCTTTTTTCATAGCAGACGTTGGGTGTGGTAGGAGTCAATACCTGTGGATTCGTTCAGTACATTGGGTCCGTTTCTGTAACCTTAGTTTGATTCATGCTAATCCTAAGTTCTCCCGAAAGATCAGCGTAGATAGAGGTATGGGGGTGTGCTGATGGCATATGTGTATAGCATTTGGTTAAATTAGCTTTGCTTTACCCGTCGATGTGATTTATGTTTCTCTTGCAATTTGGTGCATCCGGTTGAGATAGTTAATTTGAGTGATCAATGGCTATTCGTCATCCACTAATCTTACATCAAATTTAATTAATCCGTAGCAATCACATCAAGTGGATTGAGCTGGCAATCTTATTGTCAGGTCATCCACCACTTTGACGACCACCCAAATCGAAAACCGCTTAGACCGGCCAGTGTGGTTTAATTCCTGGAGTGTTGATCTAGTTCCTAATTTCAAACGAGAATTTGACTAGACCGACTAAAGGACTAGAGAAATGAATTTGGCATAACTTCCAGTTTTCCTTCCTCTGCACATTCTAATTCTTGGTTAGGCTCCTGTCTATTGATTCTTTCTTCATAGCAGAAGTTGGGTGTGGTAGGAGTCAATACCGGTAGATTCATTCACTACATTGTGTCCATTTCTGTGACCATAATTTGATCTATGCTAATCCTAAGTTCTCCTGAAAGATTGGGGTAGATAGAGACGATGGCTGGTGCGTGATTCTTTAATTGGGGAATCACCAATTGTAATCTTGATCAACGAGCTGCTGATTTTCCCGGATCTATCGACTGTATGTTGGTCTGCTGATGGCATTTATGCATAGCATTTGGTTTAATTAGCGTTGCTTTAGCCGTCGATAATGTGAGTTTTATTCTCTTGCAATTTGGTGCAGTCGGTTCAGACGGTTAAATTGAATGATCTATGACTGTTCATTATGACTAATCTTGCATCAAAATTAATTAATCCGTGGTGATCGCATCATGTGAATTGAGCCGGCGGTCTGATTGTCAGGCCGTCCGCTGCATTGGCCCTTTTGGCTATTCTAGTCTGTTAGGCTAAAGTAAGCTTTTGTTGGATCGAGATGATAGGTGCATAGATGTTTGTATAGGCGATTTCATCTCTCCAATTATTAACAGTCGGGTATTATTTTAGCATAATTATCCAAAAAATCATAAACATATTTTTACGATGATCAATTCAATTTTAAATTTTTTAATTATACCAATCTAAACATTTCAATTGTATCAATTTATTCCTAAACATTTCAATTGTATCAATTTATTCCTAAACATTTTGAAAATTCGACAATTTAGTCTTAAATTTATTTTTGGATAGTTAGCCAAAATGACTACATTGACAAATTGTCAAAATGTTTATGGCTAAATTGATAAATTATTAAAAAGTTAGGACTAAATAGGTACAATCAAAGAGTTTATATTAAATTGGCAAATTCTCAAAATATTTAGTACTAAATTGATAAATCGTCAAAATGTTTGGATTAAATCGGGCATTGTACAATGTATTTAAGACTTTTTAGATAGTATTTCCTATTATTTCAAAATTTTCAATCCTCAAGAATTTAAAATGGGATAGGCTCAAGTCATGATGTCGCTATAGAAATCTCATTGGCGGGAGATTTTCCACTTTCTAGTCAATAATACGATTTTCTCCACTCAATTAAATCTCTATTTCTAGATGCATCTTTTTGGCAATATGAATAACGGCAATATTACGTGTTATGCTTATATGATATATATAATTAAATCATTCATATTATTCAGTCTATTTTTTGATACATGATCATCTATTTTAGAGATTTCAAGATGATTCACTTAATTAGCCGGATGATATCGGGTATTGACATGACAAGAACATCTATTAAAATGATATCACCGTTGCATAAAATATCATCTCCAGGAATCCCGTGTCATGGTAGAAACTTCTTTTATTATATTTTGAGTAACACGCACATGTAACCTTTGAAATTATGATGATTTTACGATTCCATCTCCAAAATAGCGGATCTATTTCCCCATGGAGGTAAATGCGTCAAAATAAAAGATGTTAATGATAAAATAATTTTCCAGTAATTTGTTGACAATTTACTGATGAATTTTTATGGAACTACTGATTAGTTTGGACAGTTTATATATTAAAATTTGTGCATTACTTACTAATGTTTATTTGTCTTTTTTTACTGAATTTTAAATTTTACCAGCCCCGAGTGAATTAACAAATTACTAACTCCTTTTTTTCTTTTTAATCAAAGGATGATATAGAAAACGATAGGGTCACTGTACTGTATATATCGTGCTTTTTTGGGCTAAGGTCTCCGTACGCATACTCCATACTACATTGAATGTGAGCTATACTAGAAACTATGCAATGTGTAAAATAGGATCTAACATTTATGCTTGATTAAACAGTTTTAATAATACTGAAGACCAGTCTAAAAAAGAAAAGCTCTATTATTGGCATATAAATAAGCAGGCTATTTCTAGCATCAAATACGATAAAATTATAGAAAAAGTCATAATTTTTTTGTACGGCAATCAATTTAATCTTAAACCTTTTAGTTATGTCAATTTAATCTTACACATTTTTATTATACCAATTTAATTTTAAACGTTTTGATGATTTGTTAATTTAGTCACCCTGATTAATTTTCGTCGAAAATCGCTAATATAAACATTAGTCAGTTTATGCGGCACGGCTAGTACTCATGTGAATAACTTTTGAATTTTTTTTTATGTTTTTATTTTCTTTATTATTAAGGGCCACTAACTAAGGGGCTAGGCCAAGCTATTATGGCCCTCATCAGCCACAGACAAAGGGGGTTGTGGTCCTCGTTGCAACCCTCGCCAACCTTAGGTGAGGTTGTGATGCCTCGCCCAAATTTAGGTGAGGGCTACAACCCTCACTTGTTGGCTAGTAAGAGCCATGACAACCTCACCTAGTGGCCAACGGCCCCTTGTTGGCCCTCAACAATTAAAAAAGAAAAGAAAAAAAAGAAATATTACATAAGATTCCAAAAAGTTTAAAAAATTATCCGTGTTGGTGCGGACTATGCCAAGTAAATCGGCCAATGTTTAAGTAAGCGAATTTTGACTAAAATTGATCGAAAGGACTATGACACCCTTGCCGACCCTTAAAAATTAAAAAGGAAAAAAATAAATTAGAAAATTCCAAAAAATCATTCACATTAGTTGTGCCATGTAGTTGGCCAACGTCTATGTAGGCAAATTAGACCCAGAAAGACTAAATTGGCAAATCAATAAAGTGTTTAGGATTAAATTATCATGAAATGTGTCAAAGAAAATTAACAAAAAAGGTTTATAACTGAATTGATCGCAATCACATCACTCAACATATCGATTTTATAAGCCAGTTTTAGTGCACTTGACACATCATTTCTTAATTGCTTTCACAGGACTCAAGCATTCGCTAACATACTTTCTTTTTAGATTTCATTCCGTGTCATCCATTTCATGCTCGACCAAATCCGTGGCTTCACTCCACTCTCTTCAGTGTTCATGCATACTTATTGTCGGACGAACCAACCATTGACAGAATGAGCGAAAGAAGCCAGATACGATCCATGTTCGGATCTCCCAAAATATCAACCAAAGCCAAAATATGCATAGCTAGTGAGAGAGAGAGAGAGAGAGAGAGAGAGAGAGAGAGAGAAGCCCAGAGAGAGAGAAGCCCAACCTATACTCTTTACAAAGCCCACCAATGGTACCGCCCCCGATTTGGATCGCCCACGATTTGGATCGCATCGCCTGCAGTGTCGCAAAGGTTTTAGTCCCCACCGATGCTACATAGCCGATACCAATAGCCGGCACGAGCATACCAGCTCAATCTAATGCTTCGCCTTGCTATTCGCAGCCACCGAATCCGATATACATAGGTCACGCTGCAGAACTTGTTCACTCGATGATCATAGCTTTCGTTTCAGATCACCAAGAGAAAGCTTAGCTAGGACAGTTCAACGACCGAGCGCCATCTAAGCTTCAACTTCAAGCATAAGCAACGACTTGTGTACTAGCATGAGCTAGTAAAGCTCCTACTCGAATTACTCCGACTCTAGGGGGAGAGAGATTAGAGTAGTGTATCTCTCCTTCCATAAAGACGGATTGGGTCTTCATAGACGAAGAACAAGAGACCGATCTCAACGGACACCTCTTGTGTACACAATTGCGATCCGTTGTTATTGGATGAACAGAGCCAGAAAGGAGCATATCGATGGATGGTTGGGTGATGAAAGCTGATATAGCTGAAACTTTGAAGCTGATCCTTGTTTTTCTTTCGAGGTGCGGGGTTGGCGGATTTTGGGTTTTACCAAGTCTCCACCAACTCAACTCGATGAGATGACTTTATTTGCGGATCACTGGGTCTTCGATAAACAACATGAAAAATAAAATGAAATCACCAACCAACAATTTTGGCAGGATTGTTTAGGGTTTGGGAAAGCGACTCGAGGGTGGTCAATCGTTCATACCAAAAAACCAGGGAGATTTTCTTGGTTGTAATCCTACTTTCGTGGGTTCATGCACTGAAAAGGGAGAAAGAAAAAAAAGAAAAAAAGAAAATTCTTCAAACGGCAGCGATTGGGATTATTCCATTGTTGTAAGAATCCTAAAAACATTAATAAGAAATACTTCAGTGAAAATTCAGGATGGCCACCAAATGAATTTTTATTTCATGAGAGTACTGCAACTAGGATATGCTACATGCATCACGTTTATTTTATAGTACTTTTTTTTGGGGCACCGCCCTACTGCTTATTTTCTATTTTCTGTCCATCTTCAACATTGGGGTGCACAAAAAGAGCTGCTCCTTCCATCTTAGGCATTAGATCACGACGTAATCCCATTCCGACTCATTAAAAGAACCTCCTACATCGATAATATATTGGATATTCAGGAGACGAGGAGAAAAATCTCCCCCCCCCTCCAAAAAAAAAGAGGTGAAGGCAAAACATCGACCGACACGATCCTCGAATGAAAACGAACGAACCAATGAGGACATGTTGGCATGACCGGGGTCGAACGTGGTCGTGCGACATCGAGGGGCGCCACTGCTAGTTGGTTTGCTAAAAGTAACGCTTTGCACCGACAGTTGGTGGGTTTCCACTCAAATGTTGATCGCTCTTCTTTTTGTATTTTTTTTGCATGCTTTTTGGGGTATATTCGCGATCAAACTTCGACCTAATTATTGAATCAGGACGAGAAAGCAACGCGTGTTTACTTTTACTGCAAGGAAAATACGTATAGCCCCTTTGGGAGAATGAGAGTGTTGCTTGATTCTCATCTGTGTTGTTAGCGTGCCCTATCCTATATCGAAAAGCCGTTAGTGCGTATATGGACGGGATTTTGCATTAATCAACAATCATTCATTTTTATTTATTGAAAAAATCAGATTTATTTCATAGTGTCATGTTGAAATAATGTAACTGTTCATAAAGGAGTTACACTTATTTATTTATCTAATCCCAAATTTTATTAATTTTTTCAACGATTATCTTAGGGTTCATATTTGTTCAGACATAATTTCTTAATCGTTGAAACGTTGTGTTTGTTTGAATATAACTTCCTTTTTTGCTCTTAATTACTGAACGTGTCTGTTCAATCATAATCGTCTTCTTTCATTTTTCCTTTTCCTTCGAAAGAATATATAGCCACTGTTTCCAACCGTTTTCCTAGAAAGACCTTGAAGAAATACTATAATAGCTATCTAATATTCTCAATCAAGATTTTGTTATATCCTGAAGGAAATTTGCCGATAATCATTAATAACTTTATGGGGCAAATAAATTTTAAAAAAAGGTAGCATCACACCTCAAAGTTTGACTTCATTATTTTACCCAAATTAAAAGACATATATTTCCAACAGTTTGCTCCATCTTTGACCAACTTTCACCCGTTACCTAATTTATACTATGGGGTAATTTTATATGGGAACATCAAGCGTGAGCTGGATCATTGATCATCTTTTCAAATTAGAATTAGTCAGTGGGGAAATGAGACTTCGATACATGACACGGGAAAAAAAAATGAAATCACCAACCAACGAATTTTGATAGGATTCTTTAGGGTTTCGGAAAGTGACTCGAGGGTGGTCAACCGTTCTTACCAAAAAACCAGGAAGATTTTCTTGGTGCAATCCTACTTTCATCTGTTCATGGTAAAAAAGAAGAAGAAAACATTCACCATGCTTTCTCCTTCCTTATTAGAGAAACAGTTTCTAGTTGATGAGCTGCATATATAGACTATCAATATACAAATTTAGACGCTATTTATCTCGTGAAAAATATATTATTTAAAAAATATTTTTTGAAAAATAATCACTTATAGTCAATGAGGAATATTTTTGTCATCGACAATTGCAGCAAGAAATAATATTCGGGCGGTAGTAGATTAATAGAAGTTGGGATAAAATAAGTGTGTCTAAATATTTTCATGAACGATAAAAATGTTTTTGATTCATTTATTTTTTTAAATGGTAAGGACAATCATTTTTATGGTGGGTTTGTTTCATCAAAATATTATGATAAAGGAAATATTTTTAATGGAAATTATTTTCAAGGAAAATATTTAGTCTTCATTTGTTCATTGATTCACGAAAAGTCATGGAGAGTGATTTCATTTGTTTAAAAAACAGAAGTTGTTTTCCTTCCCATTTAAGCTTGTTGTTTTCAATCCATGAGAAATATTTTCCATAAATCAATTAATTTTCGCTGTCCAAATAGCATAAAGTCAAAAAATGATTTTTCTTAAAATAAATGTTAATTGAAATAAACATGGTGAGACCTCTAGTTTTGGACCTAAGCAGGTCTTTCAAAGATTTAAGGGAGAAAATACAGATGAGAAATCCGCCCTCGGGTGAAAGTCCCCTCAATGTCCTCTTCCATATTCCTTAATTAATGGGGAAGAATAATGTGCATTTATCGACAAAGGTAAAAAGCGTGCGGATACCGATATATTAAAAATTTAGAGGGCCCCACTAGGGGAATATCACAGGCGGCCTTTGCAAGTGGGCAACCACCTGGGTCTAAAGGGAGACAAAGAAATGATTCACGAACTTGTCCTTCCTTTGTTAATGATCTTCAGGCACCCGTTGTGAAAAAGACAGAACAAGGAAAGCATCACAGAGAGCAAGGAATTGGAGAGGGCAGTCAATCACTCAAATTAGAGTTGAGTTCCGATTAATTGGTTGTTAAAGAAATTAGATATATTAAAGTGTTTTTTTCCTGTAATTAGCATCTTATTATTCCAAAACTTACATATCTGATTTGACTGATGAACGCCACCTGGGTTATATCGTAGCACATTAGAAACGTACATGATTCTAACGTTCTGTGTTTTTCTCTCCTCTCTAGCGAAGAAGAGGAAGATCCTGTCCCAGCCCGCTTCTCCAGGCACCAAGGTTCTGCTTTGTCTCCACTGTGTTCCTCTCTCTCTCTCTCCCCAAGCTATTACACCAAGCTTCCCTCACTTCGTCTATCGCTAGCATGAATGGAAATTCTTGCTCTGTCCCTTTCTTTCGCGTTTAAGACTCTCTCTGCAATTCTATCCGTCTCACACTCTGTCCCTTCAAACTTTCTCTCTCTTGCAATAAATATAAATTGGACCCATCTGTCCCTCCGTCCCTCACTTTCTTTCTCTGTCTCTCTCTCTCCCCCGTGGCTAAGAAAGAAATTTGCCATAGCCCGCTTGTCACGCCGCGAAGGTAGTCTCCTGTCCTTGCCGGCTTTCTTTCTCCTTTTTCGCGGTTGCTCTGTTTTCTCACTCGTCCACGTGCGTATCGGAGCAGCTGTTTTGTCGTCGCGTCGTGTTATCATGTGCTCTTCCGAGGTTCGAGCGCTCATTGGTGTGTCCAAGTGATTGCGACTCGGTACTGTGTTTGCTTCGATTTTTTTCTCTCGTTCGTTAGTGGCATAGCCAAGTTTCACAAAGTGCATGACTTTTAAAGGATTTTAGGCCCAATTTGTGTTTTTGTCTCCACATGAAATCTCTGCTGCTGACTGCAACTTAATCTCCTTGGCTCTAATGTATGGCCTACTTTTGTGTAGATACTTCTTTCCATAGAATTTTAAGCAATATAGAATTATGGGGAGGCATTTCTAGGAGCTCCATAGTCCCTGTTTTTCTTTCTTTCTTAACAGGAGCGAGTATGCTTTTTCAATGGCAATTGGAAACTCCTTTTCAGTTCTATCATTCCTTTCAACCCTCACCACCTTGTCTCTTTCTACTTTGATTGTGACCTTACTGGTTATGGAGGGATCAGCCATTGTTGTATTTCAAGTAAACTTGATATTTGAGAATGGTTTGATGACCTCTGTCTCCTTTAAGTCAAGATAATCGATCATTTCATCTGTTAATATGACCAACAGAGAAATGGCATCTCAAATCGTTGGATACCCTCGCATGGGCCCCAAGAGAGAGCTCAAGTTCGCCCTGGAATCGTTCTGGGATGGGAAGAGCAGTGCAGAGGATTTGCAAAAGGTGGCTGCAGACCTCAGATCGTCCATCTGGAAACAGATGGCTGATGCTGGCATCAAGTTCATCCCCAGCAACACTTTCGCTTACTATGACCAGGTGCTGGACACTACCGTGATGCTCGGAGCTGTGCCTCCCAGATATGGCTGGAAAGGTGGCGAGATTGGACTTGATGTTTACTTCTCCATGGCCAGAGGAAATGCCTCTGTTCCTGCTATGGAAATGACCAAGTGGTTTGACACCAACTAGTAAGTTACAAGTCATCATCTCATGCAGCACGTCTTAGATCATCTGGGGTTTGTTCTCAATAATGACAAATGTCTTTGGTGTTGATCCAGCCACTACATTGTCCCTGAGTTGGGTCCTGATGTCAAGTTCTCCTATGCTTCTCACAAAGCTGTCAATGAATATAAGGAGGCAAAGGCGGTATGCAACTTTTTCTATTTTTTTCCTTTGGTTTGAGTGTATATCGGAAGGTTATAGATTTATCACGCATCATGATATATATTAAACTGTTAATTCAAGTAACTAAGAATATAAAGCTTAGTTAGTAGACCTTTTTACCTCTACGGTGACAAGCTCCATAAGTACAAGTTCATTATAAACCTTGAGAAACATCTGCCATTTGGCCTATCCTTCTAAAGGTTTATGCTGTGTTGTCTGTGAAGCCGATGGTATTTAGTATGATGTAAAATTGGAAGATTTATACAATTTTACGTTTGGATGTGTTTACAGACACATTGCAAATGTATATTCATGTATGGCTCTGCCTCCATTACCTCGTTTAATTCAGTTCTTTCATTCATTTGGCATACCAATTGATATGCATAAATACATGGCATGGATTAGTTCTTGACTCTGTCGTTTATGCAGCTGGGAGTGAACACTGTTCCGGTCCTTGTTGGTCCAGTCTCCTACTTGCTGCTTTCTAAGCCTGCAAAGGGTGTTGACAAGGACTTCTCTCTGCTTTCACTTCTTGGAAAGATCCTTCCAATTTACAAGTGAGAAATTATGAAGAAAAAAAATAGTTAGTGATTTTGTGTTGTTGGAGTATAAAGACTGATTTCATTGGTTTATAATGCTTTGTAAACATACAGGGAAGTTGTCTCTGAACTTAAGGCTGCTGGGGCTTCTTGGATTCAATTTGATGAGCCGACCCTTGTGATGGATCTTGATTCTCACAAGTTGCAAGCCTTCACAGAAGCCTATGCGCAACTTGAATCATCCCTCTCTGGTTTGAATGTCCTTATTGAGACCTACTTTGCTGATATCCCTGCTGAGGCCTACAAAGTCCTTACATCTTTGAAGGGTGTTATTGGGTTTGGATTTGATTTGGTTCGTGGAACTAAGACCCTTGACTTGATCAAGGGGGCATTTCCTAAAGGCAAATACCTCTTTGCTGGAGTGGTTGATGGTAGGAATATTTGGGCAAATGACCTTGCTGCCTCTCTGAGTACCTTGAATGCTCTTGAGGGCATCGTGGGCAAAGGTACAATACCACCTTACTTATACTTGGCACCACATTTATCTTGGCATGCTTTTGTTATGAGTTGGATTCTGATTTCTGATTAATTGTTTGTACCTCCAGACAAGCTTGTGGTCTCCACCTCTTGCTCCCTCTTGCACACTGCTGTCGATCTAGTTAATGAAACCAAGTTGGATAAGGAAATCAAGTCATGGCTTGCTTTTGCTGCTCAGAAGGTTGTTGAAGTGAATATGTTGGCAAAGGCATTGGCTGGGCAGAAGGATGAGGTACAACTTGTTCTTTTGCTCAATAAGGCCCCTCAGTAGCTAGTCATCGTCGACCTTGACTTGTGATCAAATTAGTGGAAAAGATGCTATCTTTCTCTTCTGTACTATTCTTGTATCGAACCCTTGCTCAATAGCTGTGGTCTCTGTTCAGGCATTTTTCACTGCTAATGCCGCTGCTCAGGCCTCGAGAAGGAGCTCACCACGGGTGACTAATCAGGCTGTTCAGAAGGCTGTAAGTTCATTGTGTTCTGCTTCTGTGTCTCTGTCTTTAATGCTACCAAACAGGTTTTAATAATGTTTTAATGGCTTGATGTTCTGCATTTTCAGGCCGCTGCTTTGAAGGGTTCTGACCATAGCCGTGCTACTAATGTCAGTGCTAGGCTTGATGCTCAACAGAAAAAGCTGAACCTTCCAATCCTTCCAACGACCACCACTGGATCCTTCCCCCAGACCGTGGAGCTCCGAAGAGTCCGCCGTGAGTACAAGGCCAAGAAGTAAGTGTCTGTAATTTTTCACTGTGTTTCTGCTGCCTAAATGAATTTGAGAGATTTGTCATCCTTATAATTGACACATTGACCGGGAATGCTTAATAGGATTTCTGAGGATGAGTACGTCAAGGCCATCAAGGAGGAAATTAACAAAGTTGTCGAGCTCCAAGAGGAGCTCGATATTGATGTTTTGGTTCATGGAGAGCCTGAGGTCAGCTTTGTTACTTCGGTTCGGGTTACATCTCTACGATATTAGCAATGAGGAAAACAATGAACGAGAAAAAGTTTGGACCAGAATAAAAAAGGAAATCCATGAATAGTTGGGCATGCCATTACTTTCGAGTCTTCCTCTTTTTCTAATTTGGATAATCTTGATTGCAGAGGAACGATATGGTTGAGTATTTTGGCGAGCAGTTGTCTGGTTTTGCCTTCACTGTAATGGTTGGGTCCAGTCTTATGGCTCTCGCTGTGTCAAACCTCCTATCATCTATGGTGATGTGAGCCGCCCCAAGCCAATGACCGTTTTCTGGTCCTCTACGGCCCAAAGCATGACTGCCCGCCCGATGAAGGGAATGCTGACTGGCCCTGTCACCATTCTGAACTGGTCCTTCGTAAGAAACGATCAGCCCAGGTACAGATGAACACGAATTCCGACGAGCATAATCAAAATCTAAGCCTACCATGTTCGTTGTTTTTCGGCTTTCTCAGCTAGAAATCTTTTTAACATGACCGTGGGTTGTTCTTGCAGATTTGAGACTTGCTATCAGATTGCTTTGGCCATCAAGGATGAAGTGGAGGATCTGGAGAAAGCCGGCATCAATGTCATTCAGATCGACGAGGCTGCTCTTAGAGAAGGTCTTCCCCTGAGGAAGTCCGAGCGGGCATTCTACCTGGAGTGGGCCGTTCACTCCTTCAGGATTACCAACTGCGGCGTCAAGGACACTACTCAGGTTCCGCCGCCTCACATTTCGTGTCTCGAGATTTAACTGATGCATTCAAGTTGTCTTTACCGTTCTTTTGCTAATTTTGCCGCTTTCCGACTTTTCCCAGATCCATACCCACATGTGCTACTCCCACGTCAATGACATCATCCAGTCCATCATTGACATGGATGCCGATGTCATCACCATCGAGAACTCCCGTTCCGATGAGAAGCTGCTCTCGGTCTTCCGCGAGGGAGTGAAGTACGGTGCCGGAATTGGCCCCGGCGTCTACGACATCCACTCCCCGAGAATACCGTCGACCGAGGAGATCGCTGACCGGATTAACAAGATGCTTGCAGTGCTCGAGATGAACATCTTGTGGGTGAACCCCGACTGTGGACTGAAGACCCGCAAGTACACCGAGGTCAAGCCTGCCCTCAAGAACATGGTTGCCGCCGCCAAGCTTCTCCGCACCCAGCTCGCGAGCGCCAAGTGAGAGCATATCCAAGCCAGGGAGTTCGATCCCGGAAAAAGAGACCCTCAAGGATGTATTAGGCTAATACAATCACGAGAAGCCAAGATTTTCTTTTCTTTTCTATTCCAAAATTTTTTCCGCTTGTTGTACGCATCGCTTCAATGAAATTGCTTTTTCTGCAACCCTCTCGGAGGATCAAATGCTCGTTACCAATTTTACGTTCTCAAATTCGTTAAATTCTCCTCCGGTGGGAGAAACTTTCCCAATATACAAATGTGGATGAGTAGATTCAGATATGCTTTTTTTTCGTAATTTTAAATAAAGTCATATTTTAAAATTAAACGGGAAATCTTTTATTTCCATTTATGAGTAAAAAAAAGGGATCGAACGCAATGGCTAGGACTTTTTCCATGAATCCTAACAATTCAAAATTGTCAAATGCAGCTCAACACTGCGAATGCATTTAAATGCAGATGTCCTTCCTTATTATGAAGACCGGATGGATAATAAGTAGTAAGAAACAAAAATGTTAAAAACAAAAACATTGAATAACCATGATTTTACTCTCACCATGATGGAAAGTAAAGCACCTAAAGAAACGTGTCAACGTGCCGAAGTACAACAATTGCAAGGTGCCTAAGAATTTTTCTCCCTCAAAAAATCAAGTTCGCAGTCATGTGATGTGTAGTTCACTAACCTGGAACAAACTCCAAATACGCATAGATAGGAGAGCGTGATAGTCAGATTCCGCAGAGAAATATCGTCTGCTTTTAGGAACTCATTCTGCAGACCAACGGACTTGCCATTAGTAACTTTTAGGGACTGAAAAGGCAGGAAGAACGCAATATTAAGGACCAAAAAAATCCTGACAAAAGCTTTAATATGCGAATGCAATTATAGACATAAGTCTCGTTGCATATGGACATGCATTGAGAATGTAGTAATGGTGTAAGCTCCAGTATAAAAATTCAAACCTCAAAGTATTTTGCGAAAGAAGCAAGGAGGTTTGCACTGAAGTCCATCCCAACCAAACAAGCCATAACCGCAACAAAAGATGCAAAACGGCGACATGCCTTCAAAGGAAGCAGAAAATGTCGGTTAAAAGGCAAAGTTGAGACTTGTTAAAAGGTTGTGGTGAAACACAACCCAGCGTCGTGCTTAATTGTAATTATTCAGATACTTCTACCTGATATGGAGGAACCAGCAAAGAGTACAGCTCTACTCTCGACATAAACATGTAACCAGCCCATATTACAAATTTCAGTTACCTTTCAATCTAACACTGCTTAGATATGCCCATAGTTAGCTGTTGTGCGAATTGCATGATCTGTGAGGACCCAAATTCTCAAAAGAAGATCAGCCACACTTACGTCTAGTAGATATGACACGGAGAAACAAGGAACAAAATATGCTCCCACAGAATGAAATGGGGATCAAGTAAATATTTATGAACCTACATATAATTTCATAATTAACAGCATTAGTCGCGCCTAGCAAACAAGACGCAAGATAAAAAGATCAAAGTGGAAATGAAAAAACTTAACTGTTCATTTCCATGAGGACCTCCAGAACAAGATGCCAAAACCTCTTCGGTGATGATATTTGAACCGGCTGTGCGACCGACTGTATATGATGACAATATTATCACCCTTAAAATTTGACAACGATGGCATCTAAAGAAATGATGCGCTGTGATAGGGTGTGTTTAATAACTATTTTATTATTGAGAATAATTTTTACTCTGAAATGATTTTTTTTATTTTATTTCCCGGAACAATTTCTAAGTATTTGAGGATGTTTGGTCATTGTCCAAAATTTTTATTTTTAGGATAGAAATGCGTTTTGTAGAACCCTTAAAATTTCTAAAAAAACCATTTTTTATAATTTTTAAATAATTTTATTACATTTTTCTCATTTTTCTTTTTTATCTTTCCTTTTTGCCTTTTCAGCTGGTCCTTCCTACTGGGGCCAGCAGCCAGCCAGAGTGAGCTCATGGTCATGGCTTGAGCCTGGGCCGACGAGCCTCGCTGTGACTCAGCGTTGCGAGGGGCCGGCGACTGACCAAAAGGAAGAAGAAGAAAAAAAAAAGGAAAGAAAAAAGAAGAAGGGGAAATTCCAAATAAGAGCCCCAAGTATTCTCAATTTCTCAAATAAGGGTCCGAAGTTGACTTTATTTCAAATAAGGGTTGAAGTGGTCATAATTGTTTCAAATGAGGGCCTAACCTTGCCAGTTACTAGCCAGTCACCGTCCGGCTAAATTTTTCGACTGAATCAAGGATATTTTTGTTATTTGCCACTTTTTCTTTTTCTTTTATTTTTGTTTCATCTTCTTCATCATCTTCATCATCGCCGACGCTGGTGCCGGTGGCCGGCTAGCCATCGGCGATGACGAAGAAGATGAAACAAAAGGAAAAAAAAAAAAAGTGGCAAATGACAAAAATGCCCTTGATTTGATTGGAAAATTTAGCCAGGCAGTGGCCGCTCGATGACCGGCAAAGTTAGGCCTCATTTGAAATAATTATGGCCACTTTAGGCCCTTATCTTATTTGAAACAAAGTCAATTTCAAGCCATTATTTGAGAAATTGAGAGTATTTGTGGCCATTTTTTGGAATTTTTCCAAAAAAAAAATTAGATCCTGATTCTGGAATTATTCTCTAGAATAGATCAGTAAATATTTTTTTCAAATTTATTCCCATAAATAAAAAATTTTCTCAAATGCATTTTTTTCCAAATTTATTACTGGTAAAAAAAGTTACCATATAGGCCCATAGTTTTTCAATCTAATATAATGCCCAATCTCACAGGGTCAAACACTTGAACAAAAATAGACAGATTCGAAGGAGCAGTACTAAGATGGAAAGAACCTTACAGAGTTTGCAACCAAAAGGGAACAGATGCCTCGGAAGGACCATAAGGGATCAGAGATCCACACACGGTTGACACTCTCATGAGCCTCTTTTGAATGGATGGCAAATGTAAATATATCAATTTTTTACTGACCAAGATCAGTGACCTCCTGTGTAGGAAGAAAATTGCTGGGCAAATTTAAGAGGTTACTAAACAGGATCTATAAAAGACGTATAAGATGCAAAGAGCTCGCGATGAAATGTAGTGTTTGAGGAGCTCAGATGACATACGGAATAGAGTGTGGCTATTTCCCAAGAGATGGATTCCACATTAGATTCAGACAACCTATATAGAAGACCTGAACTGAGCCACAAGTTTAGAACCTGCGCAGATATCCATTCAGATATTCATTCCGTCGTCTGATCCATGTAGCTTTCCATCCTTCACCTCGAGCCTCTTGGCAAGTTTCCTTTCCAATTCCAAATCGTCTTCGGCAGAGATAGCAGCTTTCGACGTTCGGCTGGCTCTGTCGAGCGGTTGCGAAAAACTGACGATGCAGAGGATTGTGGGGAGAGACGGAGAGAAGAGAAGGCGATGCTGATGAGAGAGATGGCAATGGTGATGGAGTGGAATTATAGGGGAACAAGGTGAAAAGAGAGAGAATGTGGGTTTATGTTTTTGTGTGTGTGACGACCGCAAGCTCCATTTACCCGCCACTCTTTTGGACGAACCTCCATCACCATGGCTGCAGATCTGGAGATCGAACAGCAGCTAGTTCCTCCAGATGTGGAGATGGAACTCTTCCTCATGGCGATGGTGCTCCTCGTTGGGAAGACGGAACCCGGCGGCGGCGCGTTCCGCAAGGCCAGATCTGGATCTGGAGGACAAGCAAGAAGGTGGAGCCATATAGGAGGCGGTACTCTCAGATAAAGGAGGAAGAATTTTCTCGGGAGGGAGAAGAGAGATTGAACTTTTAATTTTTTTCTACCAACCCAGCAGATACGTGTCAACTTATTACAGGACAGAACGCGTCTTACTACTTATTTTTAGAAAATATTGGGTAGGTAGGCGATGCAGCTCACCACTCACAATCGGACACGTAACGTCCACGTCGGCGGTGGCCCACACGCGGCCGAACCCCTCTCTCCTCTCTCCTCTGTCTCCCTGCTGTCCTCTCTGTCCCCTCTCTCTCCTCTGCAGAGGAGAGAAAACAGCCCCACCTCTCTCCTCTCTCCTCCGCCTCCCTAACCCCACCCCTCCGCCGTCGCCGCCGTCGATTTCCCCCTTTGCAGAGGAGAGCAGCCCGACCTCTGCTCCGGGGGAGGGGGGAACGCGACGGCGGGGCACTCGGGCACTCCCCGCCTCCACCTCCGCCTGCGTGGAATCTGTGGAATCCTCTTGGGAGAAAGATTTATAAAAATAGAAAAAGAGGGTGTCTTTGTTTTCTTCAATAAAGTAGGGAAGCATTGATCCTCTCGTGCTCCCGTTGCTCTTCGTCTCCCCCTGAATGCCTTAACCAGTGTTCAGGATCTGTTTCTCTCTCCCTCTCTCTCACAATTTCTGACCATGTTCTCTTTGGCCATTCTTTTGTCATTCTGTGTTTGGGTTTTGTCCATTGCTCATTATATGTTTTGGAGAAACTTTGGCTGTCTTGTTCCCCCCTCCCCCGGAGCAGAGGTCGGGCTGCTCTCCTCTGCAAAGAGGGAACGCGACGGCGGAGGGGCGGGGCTCGGGGAGGCGGAGGAGAGAGGTCGGGGCTGCTCTCTCTCTAAAGGGGGAACGCGACGACGGAGAGGCGGGGCTCGGGGAGGCGGAGGCGGAGGAGAGAGGAGAGAGATCGGGGCTGCTCTCTCCTCTCCTCTGCAGAGGAGAGAGAGGACAGAGCAGGGAGACAGGAGAGAGGAGAGAGGGATTCGGCCCGCGTGTGGGCGTACCGCCGACGTGGACGCCACGTGACTTATTTTGAATGATGAGCTGCATCGCTTAATTGCTTACGTGGAGTGTTTCACCAACCCAATATATTTTTATTTTTTTAGGTTAGAAACCCACATCGGTACTTGAGGTCAAGTTTTGTAATCACTGAATATTTTTTCTGAAGAGACAGAGACTCAGGAATAGGCTCGATCGATCTATACTCTCTATTAGACCTATTAAACGGGTGGGTCGGGTTGGGTTTGGGTCGGGTCATAAATGGTCCGACCCAAATTGACCCATTAACCCGTTTATGACCCATTTAAGCATAGTATAAAATTTTTGACCCATACCCAACCCAATCCATACCAAACCCATACCCGACCCGACCCATATTGTTAAAACAATTCTTTATATAACTAAATTTAGGAAAATTTATTCTTATAATCTTTTTAAAGATTTTAAACTTATTTAAGTTCATTAACAATTCATGTATTTTAGTCTTTTTAATTTTTAAACCCATTATATATACACTTGTCAAAATTGGTGTATAACCCATTTAAATATTAAATGGGTCATAAATGGGTCAGGTTTTCTTTAAATGAGTCATATATGGGTTATACTAAAAGGAAGCATGACCCATTTATGACCCATTTAATATTTAAATGGGTCATAAATGGATTATACACCCATTTTGACAGGTGTACTCTCTATAAAGCCCACCAGCGACCACCCATAATTTGGATCGCTACGCGCGTCCAACCCCCTCTGGTGCTGCCCCTACCCGGCACGAGCTATTTCTAATATAAATACCATCTCAATACAATGCCTTGCCTAGCTATTTGCGACTGTGGAATCCGATATTCATAGATCGCCATGAAAATTTGTTCATTCAATGATCATGGCTTTCATTTCAAATCACCAACAGAAAGCTTAGCTAGGACAGTTCAATAAGCGCTATCTACAAGCTAGGATTCCGAGCTTGAGCAACAAGAAATGAAATGGAACTCACACATGAAAACACTCGCTCTAACCTAAGGGAAGAGATCAACTAGCGGATCTCTCATTCAATGAAGTCAGATCAGGTCATCCACGTATCCATTAGACAGATTGGCGCCTCTCGTATCCTTATTCAGCACCCAACTCCTCGAGCTAACCTGTTAATTCAATGGGCATCAAATTCGTGACAAGACTTTCCTCGTTTATTTGGACCAAACGCCGCTTTTACTAGTACACAGTTCCGATCAGATGTTGGTGGGATGATCCACCCAGAACAGGCATGGTTGGTGATGAGATGACTCTGTGGATGGTTGAAACTTTGAAGCTAGTTTTTTTTCTTCGTGGGTGCGGGGGTTGGTGTGTTATAGGTTTTGCAAGTCTATAACCACTAACTAGGTGAGATGATTCAGTGGATCGCTCAATCTCGAAAACCAACATGAAAACCATATTACCAACCAACAATTTTGACCGAATTCTTTAGGGTTTAGGAAAGTGACTTGATGCTGGTCCTCTCTTTTACCAAAAACCAGGAGACTTTGGTGCAATCCTAAAGGAAAAAGAAGGCACGCGATGTTTTCTTTGGATAAAAGATCTTAAAAATAACAAATTTGTTATATTCGAACTTAATCGACAATAAATATGGCCGTGGATGGACAGAGAAAAATATTGCCCAAAAAAATTAACTTAACATTTTCTCTTAGGAATATGTTCATTATAAGTCATAAAACTTATGTTTAAAGTACAATTAAATTATAATTTTAAAAAAAAAAATACAATTTAGTAATAAAACTTATCAAATTTGATGTAATTAAATCCTTTCGTTAACACCATTAATTTATCTAATGGAAAATGCTGACCTGAATTTTTAAATTAATTTCTCTCAATGGAAAAAAAATTCTCTCTCCTACATGGCTTTTTTTAAAATTATTTTCTTATTCAAAAATTTTAAAACTAGAAAAGGGTAAATTTTTATTTAAAAAAAATTGAAAAAAGAAAAGGAGAATGAGCTTGCCGGTGGAGTGTCGCCACTATCGTTGTCGCCCATCGCCAAAGGGACCAATGGAGGTCGTTGGCTCTTGCTAGCCTTGGGTGAAGGCACCTAGATCTAGGCAATGTTGGCCATCCCCTAGGGCCAGCGACCATCGCTTGCAGTGGGTAAGGCCTCATCAACCTTCACTTGAGGTTGGTGAGGCTCACTAGGGCACCTAGATTTGGGTGCTCTCGTTACCTAGCGAAGGTCACCGGCCCTTACTTGGGGCCAACAAGACCTCGCTTGGGGTTGGCGATTTTTCTTTTTAGTTTTGTTTTCCTAAATGAAATTTTAGCTTTTTGTAAAGTTTTTAATCAAATCAAATAAGATTTGAATAAGAAAATAATAAAAAATGACACACAAGAGAGAGAAAGTATTTTAAAATTCCATGTAGAGAGAAATTGATTTAAAAGTACCACGTTAGTATTTTTTATTAGACAAATTAACGATGTTAATAGAATAGCTTGATTGCATCACTTTGATAAGTTTTAAGACTTAATTATTATTTTTGAAAGTTTTATGAATTGCACTTTTGTAACAAGTTTTATGACTTCTAGTGAATATACCTCATTTTTCATTTAACATGTGTATGAGTATGATGAGACATATATGAGTGTTTGTGTAAAGAAAAGAGAAGGAGGATAAGTGCAAAGGAGTAATGACATAAATGATCTCTAAATTTTGATCTAATGTGTAATGTGGTTTTTGAACTTTTAATTTGTTTAATGTAGTTTTCAAACTTTAGCTTAATGTTCAATGTGGTCCCTAACTTATTCAATGTGGTTTTTCGACTTTTGATGCATATTTAATGTAGTCCTTAAATTATTGAAATGTTAAATATAATCATTCCATTAATTTAAGATCAGTGATAGAAAATTGGCCTATAATAGGGAAAACAAAAACAAAACTTGTGACAGATATTTTATTTTACACACACTGCCCTTCTAGCCTTAGAGTAGGGAATGCTTGTTAACCACCAAATTTCTTTTCATTTTTTGACTCATATGATATGAATTTTATGATAGCAGAATTCTGATGCACATGTTCTACATTATGGTAAGTATAGAGTATACTACTAGGATTAATTAAAACATTTATAGTTTTAAAGAATCATACCAGGCAGAAAGAAAGACACGAGCTTTAAGGATTCATAACAAATCACACAATATTATTTTTAAGGAGGGTGTGTTTTACCCCTTAAAATTACAAGCATTGCCTTATATAAGCATAAGACAAATGCTTGGATAGTTCTATAGATCACCAATAATTTACAAAGATTCAGTATTACTGACAATGGCCAATAATTTGTACATGTTCTGCTTTTACATTGACATATTAATATTACACAACTTTTACGCCCGACAAACTAATATCACATAGCTTTTATGCCTGACAAACTTATATCACACGACTTTTATGCCTAACAGACTCATATTACACAATTTTCGCTTTTGCTACAGTATGCTATAGCAATTAATAGTATTGCTACAATGTTACGAATTATGCTTTGCTATAGTACTTAGGCTAATTTTCCTGCATCCTTCGCATGTTATGTCTTGCCCTTCACATGTCGTATTTATAAAACGGTTCTCAAGTGTCATCTCCTGAGCTGCTAGAGTTACCTCCATCTTCCCACTTTATGTATTTCACTCATGCGGTTTTCAACTTCTAGAGCTTCAAGCTGGTCATATTCCGTGGATGCAAGTCTCTAGGGGCTAATGAGAACTTGATGGGATTACCAAGATTGTTTTTCTAAGGATTTTTTCCACACTGTTGCCTGTGTCCTTCGAGGAGACTCTCCACTTCTTCAATTTCCAGAGCAACTTCTGCTTTTAATTCAGCTGACTTTCGTCTTTTGGAAGATTGATGAGGACTTGTCAGAGCCTAAACCGAGATTAATGGAATGCCTTGTTGGGGTAGATACCTAAGCGGGAGAGATTGGCTTTCTTTGTCAAGGCTTAGATCTATGTTTAAAAATACGACAATAGTCCTCCCATGGATATTGTGATGATAAAGCTGGATCTTGTGATGATATTTGCAACACAAAATTGTCTATAACCATGTCAGCCTGCTTATCAATTCCACAGTATCTTCCTAAGCAAATATCGATTGCTTTTAGAAGCCAACAAAGACGTCCGCAACAAGTGCGGCAAGACCGCCTACGATGTCGCAGTGGAGCACAGCCACACGAAGCTCTTCGACGCCCTGAAGTTAGGGGACAGATTGTGCACGGCGGTGAGGAAAGGAGAAGCGCGGCAGATCCACTGACTTCTTGAGAACGGGGCCGTGATCAATGGCCGCGACCAGCACGGGTCGACTACGCTGCACCGCGCCTCATTCAAGGGCCACACCGAGGCGGTCAAGGCTCTGCTCGAGAAGGGGATCGACATCCACGCAAAGGACGAAGACGGATACACGGCCTTGCACTGCGCGACTGAATCCGGTCACATCGAGGTGGTGGAGCTGCTAGTGAAGAAAGGAGCCGACGCAGAGGCGAGGACGAACAAGGGCCTGAGTGCGCTACAGATCATCGAGTCGCTGGCCTACAAGGGGATCTCGAGGAAACTCGGGCACGGCAGCGCGTGCGAGGACGGGAGCGCCCAGATCGCTGGCACCGCGCCTCGCTCCTGGGCAGTGTTGGGGGAGGATCCTTGGGTCGAGACGCTGAGTACGAAGGGCTAAAGAAGAAGCAGATCGGCCGGAGAAGAAAGGGACTTTCCGGCAGCTTTGATCTGTCCAGGCAAATTGCTGTGCTCTAATCAAGGACTAGAGAATTGAATTTGGCATAATTTCCAGTTTTGCTTCTTCTGCACATTCCAACTCTTGATTAGGCTCCTGTCTATTGATTCTTTCTTCATAGCAGAAGCTGGGTGAGGTAGGAGTCAATACATGTAGATTCATTCAGTACATTGGGTACGTTTCTGTAACCTTACTTTGATTCATGCTAATCCTAAGTCCTCCCGAAAGATCGGCTTAGATAGAGACGACGGTGCGCGTGGTTCTTTAATCGGGGAATCATCAATTGTAATCTTGATAAACGAGCTGCAGATTTTCTGGGATCGATCGACCGTATGGTGGCCTGCTGATGGCATTTGTGTATAGCATTTGGTTAAATTAACTTTGCTTCAGCCATCGAAGACGTGATTTTTGTCCTATTGCGAGTTGATGCATCCGGTTCAGACAGTGAGATTTGAGTGATCTATGGCTGTTTGTCATGACTAATCTTACATCAAATTTAATTAATCCGTAATGATCACATCAAACTGGATTGAGCCGGCAATATAATTGTTAGGCCATTTGCCATTTTGGTCCAGGGGTGTGCAAAACAGATCATGCGAATTGAAAACTGCTTGGACTAGACAGGATTGGCCAGTCTGGTCCAGTTCCCGGTTCAATGGGGGAATCGGATTGGATTGAATAAGTATACTTTTTTATTTTATTTTTTCTTCAAAAAAAATTAATAAAATTGAATTAAATATTTTTTAAGTCCAATTCCAAGTAGTGAGAAAAAAAAATGAATGGTTTATTAGACTAGAACCGAAATTGGACCGGACTAGACCGGTTGGTCCTAGTTTGGTTCTCGATCCCAAGACCAATTGGTCTGGTCCTTGGTTCTGAATTTTGGGAACCGGTGCTCCTAGTCTGGTTCTCGATTCTACCTTCGAACTAGACTAGACTGGGAACCGATTGCCCCACTTTGGCCTTTATGGCAAACATAGTTTGTTAGGCTAAAGTAAGCTTGTGTTGGATCAAGATGATTGGTGTATAGATGTTTATATAGGCGATTTCCATCTCTCCAATTATTAATAGCTGGGTATTATTTTAGGATAACTGTCCAAAAAATCCTAAACATTTTGTATGACGGTTAACTTAGTCCTAAGCTTTTTAACTGTGCCAATTTAGACCTAAATTTTTTTAGCAATTTGTCAATTTACTTATAAACCTTTCAACTATATCAATTTACTCCTAAATATTTAGAAATTTTGACAATTTAGTCGTCAATCTATTAATGTGATAATTGGGCAGAATGACTATATTAACAAATTGTTGAAAGATTTAAGATTAAATTGGCAAATTATCAAAAAATTTAGTACTAAATTGGCATAATTTAAAGCATTTATGATTAAATTGAAAATTCGTCAAAATGTTTAGGATTGAACTAGCCATTATATGATAGATTTAAAGCTTTTTGGACAATTTTTTCCATTATTTCAAAATTTTCAACTCTCAAGGATTCAAAATGGGGTAGGCTCAAGTCATGATGTGGCTATAGAAATCTTGTTGGTGAGAAATTTTCCACTTTTTATTCAATAATAAGTCTTGATTTTCTCCCACTTAATTAAATCTCTATTTCTAGATGCATTTTTTTAGTAATATGTATAATGGTAACATGTCATGCTGACGTGATATATATAGGCCCCGTTTGGTTCAGCTTTCCCAAGGGGCTTTCAGCCCTGAAAGCCCCTTGGGAAAAAATTTTTGTGTTTGGTTCAGCATTTGGCTCAGCATTGGCCAAATGCTGGCATTCCAAATGCTAAATGCTCAATGCTGGTCCCCCCCTGCATTGAGCATTCAGCATTTGGAGAAGGCAAGTCAAGCCTTATTTGACCTTTTTTTTTTTTTTTTTAGAAATCAGGTGGAGCCGGCCACGCTACTGGGCGCGACCCCCGGCGACCACCATCGGGCGGCGGGCGACGGTCGCGCGACCTCGGGCGGCCTCCCTTGGGTCGCGCGACCTCGGGCGGCCCCCCTGGGTCGCGCGACCCAGGGTGTGGCCCCCCTGGGCGTGCGACGGCGGGCGGCCAGATCTGGCCGCCGCAGCTGGGTCGCGCGACCCAGGGTGTGGCCCCCCTGGGCGTGCGACGGCGGGCGGCCAGATCTGGCCGCCGCAGCTGGGTCGCGCGACCCAGGGGAGGCTGCTCGGCGGCCGGACCGCCACGCCTGAGGTCGGACGACCTCAGGCGAGCTCCCACGTGACCAGATCTGGCCGCCGGCAGTTGGCCGACGGTGGCCGGCGAGGGCTGACGGTGGCCGGCGGTGGAGCTCCACCAGATTTAAAAAAAAAAAAAGCTTTCCAAATGGGGTATTACCAAACGGCATTTTTAAGCCAAGTCTCTTTTTCAATGCAAGTTTGCCAAACAC
>MU089519.1:0-14389 GCA_014858505.1 Corymbia citriodora subsp. variegata
AAATGTGTTTTGAGTGAAAAGGGATAAATTACGATCACCACCAAGGCATTAAAGACTCACCACCAGTCAAGGAGAATGAAGTTCAAACCTTTTGAAATTGGGTGAGGGCATGGGCGATCTTGGGGCCGTGGAGGAGCTGGAATATGAGGCACTTGTTGCCCACTCAAAGCTAGAACTGCCATCTACCACTCGACGTCAAGGCCGACTATGTGGGGCTCGAGGCCAAGGTTCGAAGCTAGTTGAAGGCGACAGAAGGGGTTTAGGCGAGGAGTGTTTTGATGGTTGCTATGTAGGTTGCCATCGTGGTCAAAGACACAGTGTAGAGAAGAAGAAGAGAGACTAGAGGAGAGAGAGAGAGAGAGAGCAGACTAGAGCCAAGCCAAAATGTTCAGACCCGAAAGTTAAAAAGACAGGAGAGAGGAAGAAGTGTCTGAAAGCTCAGATGCGAAATATGAAGACAGGAGAGAGCAAAGCGGGAAAGCTAACCAAAGAAGCGACAGAAAGGAGACAGTTCAGAGGGCCGGGTTGAGGAGAAACAGAGGGAATATGGGCCGGAAATGGCTCGGAAAATGGGCTGGGAATAAGAAAAAGGTAAAAGGGCCGCACATGAACCGAGTCTCTCGCGGCTGGGCTGAAAGCAAAATTTGGTCCATATGTTGGGCCACGAATCAATAAAGCCTACACCGCCATTATTCTAATAATTCTTGGGAAAATTCGAAACAAGGACATAAAGTATCATCATTTTTTTTAAATAAGACATGAAAATGATCTTATTTCAAATAAGGGCTTGAAGTACCATTATTTTCTCAAATGAGGATATAAAGTGGCTATATCAATTTCAAAGAATGGCCTAATTTTCAGGCTGGTAAGTGGCATTTTCATTATTTACCTTTTATTTTTTTCCATTTTTCTGGGATAGCAGGCTTTTTTGGTCTATCCGGAAGGATGAGCGGCGTGCTTGTTCTGGAGTTCTCTGTGACCGGGAGAGAGAAAATGAAAGAGGAGAGGACGTGGCTTCGGCTAAAAGTGGGCTTGAGTGTTTGGTGAAGGTTTATCGGGCTTCATTGGGGTTTGGGTTCAAGTTTGATCAGGGGAAGCTTAATTGTAGTGGGCTTAAGAAGGGCGGAAAAGATTTGGGTTGGTTGAGGCGTCCTCTTTGCTTTGGTCCGGCTGCGAATTTGACTATCCGGGTCTGTTCCGACCCGGATCATTTTATAATATAATATAATTTTATTTTAATATAGAGATTGAAATAAATTCTTTAATATTTTTTATTAAAAAAATTTGGAAAAACCTAAAAGAAGTTCCTATTGTCCAAAAAAAATCAGAAAGAGCAGAAAAAAAGTTTTTGACTAATGCAAAATCCTAGAAAAGAGAAAAATAATAATATCAAATCTTAGGTTTAAACAAGATTAGGTACCAGGAGGATATTGGTTGATTAATTAGTGTAATTAAGTTTCTAATCCTAATTTCTCTTGTCGCGTAGGAGTAAAATATTTCTTATAGTATTTTACTTGGATTTCTAATCGATCTATCCCAAACTAATTAGTGGTGACTCATTTTTAAATGAAATTGACTTGCAAGTTAAAAGACTTTTATAATAAGTCAGGAATTGGAGGGCTTGGGAGAGTTTGGGCTAAGCTCCTAAAGCATTAGTCGAGCCATTAGCCTCTGGGATGCGAAAGGGAGATCACGACAATTGTTAAATGAATGTGTGCTTTGTTATTTAAATATTTTAATGGTGATGAGCAACCAAATCTATTCAATCTGAAAATTGACCTGAACTTGTTTCACCTGGCCCATTCACATGAGGATTGAGTCGATTTCTAATTCCAAAACCTAGAAGTCAACCATTTCAAGTTTTGGTGTAGGACTCTAATTCTCTCTTTTAGATCTTCGTGGCTTCTGGCCCTCTCTCTCACTGCTGATCTCCTGTCCGTGGAAGCCAAACTAAGGAAGTTAAATCAGCATTCACCATCATTTTTGGCCAGCAAAAGCAAATGCAAAAGCGACTCTCACTTCAAAAATGCTTCTTGGATGCTTAACAGAAACAAAATCAAAAGTGTATTTGCATTGACCGGGCATTAAACTTGTGCATGCATCTCCATGAACAAGAAACACAAGATCAACAAACACTTGTAACACTTACTTTTTCAACGTCTTTGGTCTTTCCTTCTCAGCTTTCTGGCCTTGAATTTTCATTTGTACAGGAGCAAGGAGATGGTCACTAAATTCACCATCTTGGTTGTATAATTAAATAAACCTACTCCACATGGAGAGACAATCGAAAATAATCCACAATAATCGGAGAATTCAGAGTTACAATCACTTATACATTTGAGTGTTTCCTATATCTAAATTAAGCTCAAATTCATAGTATTTATAAATAAATAACTCAATTAGATGTAAAGTTCAAAGTACAAACCATTATGGGCGGCTAAAATCAAGCACTCACTGTTTGGCTGAAAAAAAAAAGGAGACGTCCTTATTTCGTCCTTGTGTGGCTTTCTTCGTGTCATGGACCCCTTAGCTTGAGGGTGTCGAGCTACGGGTTATTGTGTGACAACCCAGGTTTTGTCATTGTCCCGAATTCATTTATGAAAAGATCTTCAATGTTTTAAGGTGTCCTAATGAGGACAAAGTGACGTTGGCAGTATACCGATTAAACGGACATCATGATTAAATGGACATCACATATCGCAAAATCACGTCAACGGTTTGGGTCGAGAAGGGATATAGTGAGTTGATCCCTATGTATTTTGAGGCCTGGTATAGGTGGTATGAAGGAGCTTGGGTAGGACTGCTCCAAGGTTTTGACATTCCTAGCCATAACGAGGAGGACGAACCATTTGAAGAATCGGATTAGACCTATGTGTACTGGCTAAGCCCATCTGAAGAATTGGATTAGACC
Organism: Corymbia citriodora subsp. variegata; assembly: GCA_014858505.1. Taxonomy (NCBI): domain Eukaryota; kingdom Viridiplantae; phylum Streptophyta; class Magnoliopsida; order Myrtales; family Myrtaceae; genus Corymbia; species Corymbia citriodora. The sequence continues at coordinate 2,912 of MU089519.1, forward strand.
TATGTGTACTGGCTAAGTAGTGGCAATAGGGTTCCCAAAATTTGTTAAACGGACATCACATATCGCAAAATCACGTTGACGGTTTGGGTCAAGAAGGGATGTAGTGAGTTGATCCCTATGTATTTTGAGGCCTGGTATAGGTGGTATGAAAGAGCTTGGGTAGGGCCACTTCGAGGTTTCGAGGTTTCGACATTCCTAGCCATGACAAGGAGGACGACCATCCGAAGACTCGGATTAGACCTATGTGTACCGGCTAAGTAGTGGCAATAGGGTTCCCAAATTTTAGGCTAGTACCTCCATAGCGGGGATGGGGAAACCCTAGCTTTTGGTGTTTGTAAAATGGCTCAAATTTTGATGTAGAATATGAGGCCAAAATAGCCGTGTACCCTTACCACTTGTGTATAGTATAGCAAAAGTTGTGATGTGTATCTCACATTCCCATATTGTTTGTGTGTCAGGGAAAATTGTGATGTTATGCATTCTGCTTGCGCATAATTATGAGACAAATGATTTCGGGATAGCAACAAAGCTTGGAATGTCGCAAAATAACCTGTAGCTCGACGCCCCGAGCTAAGGGGGTTGTGGCACTTCGAGAGCTTGATTTCTCTTGTGGGGCTCTCTTTTTAGGGAAAATTCCAAAAAAGAGTCTGAAGTGTCCATATTTTTTCAAATAAGATTCCAAAATAGATCTTATTTCAAGTAAGGGCTTGAAGTGACTTTGGTTGTTTTAAATAATGGCTTGAAATGACCATGATTGCTTCAAATAAGGGCCAGCCGGTCATCGACCGGCTTAATTTTTCGATCGATCAAGGGTGTTTTAGTCCAAATGTTCTTTTTTTATCTTTTTTTTTTTCCTTTTTTTTTTCTAGTCTTCTTCTTCCTCTACATTGATGGCCAGCCAACCACCGGCATTGCTCACAAAGGGCTGGGTAAGGGTTGCCCTTGCCCAATCTGACGAGAGCCACCCTTGCCAACCACAAGTGAGGGATGGCCTCTCTTGGACAAGGTAACCCTTGCCTTGGGGGAGGCTATCCCTTGTGGCATTTGTGAGGTTAACCTTTGCCAGCCCTAGGCAAGGGCTCAATGACCTCACCGGCCACTAATAATGGTGGGTGAGGCCACCTTTGCTAGATCTGGCAAGGTTTGGCCTCACCTGAAGCTAGTGAGGGCCGACCTTGCAGATGTCGTGAGGGGTGGCCTCTCCCAAGGTGAGGCTGTCCCTCGCCTATGGCTGGTGAGGGTGACATTTTTGGATTAGGCAAGGGCAACTCTCACCCAACCCTCTCTGGTTTACATTGGTGGTCGACTGGTTGACCACTGGCGCAGAGGAAGAAGAAGACCAGAATAAAAAAAAGAAGAAGAAGGAAATAAGGAAAGAAAATGGGAAGAAAAAAAGAAAACTAGAAATAACGAAAATGCCCTTATTATCGGAAAGTCAAGCCTTTATTTGAAACAAACACAATCATTTTAGATCTTTATTTGAAATATAATTCACTTCAGGCCTTTATTTGAAAAAGTGATGGCACTTTAAATCCTTATTTGAAATAAAATCCACTCGGCCCTTACTTAAGAAAATGTGGGTATTTTGCACTCTATTTTGGAATTTTCCCTTTCTTTTATAAAGGAACTCATTGTGCGACTGTTGCCCAAAAAGAAAAGGTGAAAAATGGAAATACCTTTCTTTTTACTTTCTCAAACTTTACGTGGCCGCACACACATACGAAATCTCTTTTCCTTTTCCAGCAATAAAAGAAGTCCAAGTCTTGATCGCAGTCAAATTTGGATATTTACAAAATTATCACCGTCCCAAAAAAAAAATAGATAAAGCAAATTAATAACCATTATCTTGATTGAACTATTGCCAGCAAGACTCCAATAAATGTTAGGTCAAGAATTCCAATCCACCTTGTCCAATTTGCATCGAGTTTCGTATATGAGTTTAAACTCAAGATATAATTTAATAATTCTTCATCTTGACTCTATGTTTGAGCAAAATAATAATACTCATCGTCTATGCTTCTCTTCCAAGGCCCCATCTAGATAGCAGCAATTAGAGAAGTCTAAGTCTTGATCTTGATCCAACTGGGATATTATGAAATAGCTATTGCTCCAAAGGAAAATAGATGAATCAAATTAATAACCGTTATCTTGGTTGAACTCTACCAGCAAGACTCCAATAAATATTCGGCCAAGAATTCCGATCCACCTTGCCCAATTTGCATTGGATTTCGTACACGAGTTCATAAGCTCGACGTTTGAAGCCAGTAATAATATTCATCATGTATATTGCTTTCTCAATGCCTTGACAAGCACTTTCTATCTATAGACACCAATTGAGAAACAAATTTAGTCATCATGTTCGTCGGATTCTTTATTGTCACTATCTTTTTCACAACAATCTTACCTTTCGCTAAGACATCTTGGGTGAAATGAAATATGATGTCGGTATGCTTTGTTTGCTTGTGGTAAACTATATTATATGCCAGATATATTGCACATTGGTTATCATAGTGTATAGTAACACTTCTGCTCTAGCTCAAAGTCCACGAGCAAACGTTTTAGCCATATCGCCTCTTTCACTATAAAGGTTAGTGCCATGTACTCTGCTTCAGTTGAAGGCTTGGCAACGTGGTTCTTTGAGGATGCCTTCCAACTCATTACATTACCTGCTAGACTAAACTCTTACCCTGCTAAAGTCATACACTCATACAAGTCACCAATGGTCTCATTATCATTGTTGTCTCTTTGGTACAATATACCAACGTCTATTGTCCCCTTCAAATATTTGAGGATCTACTTTTCAACTTCCCAATGAGCTTTACTTGAACACTTCATATAATGGCTAATTATGAAATGCTAGGCATAGTGTATACTATAGCATACATAATATTACCCACTACACTAGAATAGGAAACATAGGACATATGCTCTTTAACCTCATTTGGCGGTGATAACTTATCAGAAAGTTTAAAGTGCTTCGCGAAAGATGTACTCATAGAATTCGTTGATTGCAACTTAAAATGTGCTACAATTTTCTCAATATATTTCTTTTAAGACAAGTGGTAAACTCCTACAATCTTATCATGCAAAATTTCCATGCCCAAAATTTTCTTTGCAACACCTAAATTTTTATCTCATACTTTGTACTCAACTGACTCTTCAGTACATCAATATTAGATATATTTTTAGTTACTATTAGCATGTTATCAACATATAATAGCCTATATATCAAAAACCCATCCTCCAATCTTATAAAGTATATAGAACTATCTATCTAATTTTTCGAATCATCATTAGTAGCGATGAAAGCATCAAAATGCTTATACCACTACTTTGGAGACTATTTTAGCCCAAACAAATATTTCTTTAATAAGCAAACATAATCTTGCTTACCCATAATAGCAAATTCATCTTGCTACCTCATGTAAATTTGCTCTTCCATCTCACAACGAAGAAACACTATTTTCACATTTATTTGCTCTAGCTCAAGATCCTATGGAGCAAAGTAATACATGGATAGAAGTATACTTTACCATAGAAGAGAACACATCGCTGTAGTCAATGCCTTCCTGCTATGTATACTTCTTCACAATAGGTCTCGCCTTATATCTTACGGCCTCAACATTGGGAATGCCATTATTATGTTTGTAGACCCACTTGCTTCCAACTATCTTCTTGCTCTTGGGTAAGCTAAATTAAACCTTAGCAGGTCGATTTGAATTGCATCCATTTGACCACATTAGCTTGATTTTACAATCATTGGGTATGCTAAATTGGTCATATTGAAATGAATTCATGAGAATTTGTCAAAATTGACATAGAATTTGGGTTGCCGCTAACTCATTGTTGATGTAATTGCACAAAACATGAAGAATAAACCAGAACCATAATTAGGGCCAAAATAAGAGATTTTTATATTTATCTTGGAATCTCAAAATTGGTTTGAAGATTAAATGAAGGATGACCTTATGATCAAATGTCATAAAAGAAACTCTCCTAAAAAATGACTAGAAACAAAATTTTTTTTTGGCCGATTTTGAACCAAAATCCATTAATTGGAATATAATTGATTCTTGATCAATTTTTGTAAAATTGATAGTGCTAAAGTGAAATTAAATCTAAAAGAATATGATTTGAGAGTTTTGAAATTTTTGAAATTTTTTTAATAAAGTGTTAACCAAAAAGTCAACATTTTAGTGACTTATCACTAAAATGTCAATTAAGGTTTCAAGCTTTGATTTTTTTGGAAATTGACAATGTAGAAATAAAAATAAGACTATTTTGGGATTTTTCATGCAAAAAGCCGAATTTGACTCGGGATTTTTTTTGTCAAAGGTAGACAAAAAAGTCCACTCAAAAGTCAATGTTTTGACTTTTTGATATAAAAATGGAAATGAAATGTAAAATGCAAGAAAATGTGTTAAATGACTGTTTTTGTTTTAGAAATGGGGTTCTGTCATGATTAGAAACACTAATCTCAAATTTTTACCTTTAATGACACGTTGGTTAAAAATCAAATGTCAACAGTTATTGCTCTTGGTCCATGCACTAACTAGAGTGTTTTCACTTTCAAAAGATGCAATGATCCAAATAGCCACTCGAAGAGGAAAAATAAGTGCTCCAGTACTGAGCTCGAATGAGTGCGCAATTTGTCCAATGAGACCCACCTTCGATTTGTGGGCACAACTATCATGGCTACCATGAAGACATGTACATCACCGGTGGAAGTAGATATTTGTCGTTTCATTCAGCAAAACAAGAGGACAGTTATTCTTAGCCCACACGCTAGTAACTGGCATCACCTGTGGATCGATGGAATAGTGGTCACTTGACTAAACATCAAAAAGAGTTGATTTAGCTTTTAAGCGTCTAATTTGGATTTTGCAAATTCCTCGGTCTAATCATATTCTTTCACTTAGATTAATGTCTAATATGCTATCGCAACCCTATCAAGGGGATTTTCTACATGGCATCTCCAGACAGGATTTAACAGATTGCTAGGCAAATAACAAGTTATCCGTTTCACCAGATGGGTCCTTGTGCTTGACACAAGCTCTCCCAAATTTTACCGATCACGGCATTGATTTTACTCAATTACAACAATTGGTTTATTTATGAGCTGTCACTAATCTCATAAGGGTTGGTTAGAGTAAAACGAGAAAGGTTGTTTACTTCTGCAAACCAGATTTTCAGGCACCATGACTTGATTACGCTAAAAATTGATCTAATACCCAAATTTGGTACCTCTTCTCTTTATAGGAAAACATTTCACGCAATCTTTTCACTTTTACTCCTTTAACATGCCAATCTACGTGGCCATGCATAACTATGCTCATACATTCAAAATTGAGCAAGGCCTCAATCAAGCAAGATAGGTCACGTAAACACAATTAAAGTATGATGAAGTAAAAATCTGAGCTGTCTCGGGCAAAGATTATCACGTCATTGTATTACTAAGTCCCCAAAGATAGGACCTTCTGTGAGCCATGCATAAATTAGACATCCTAGAATAATTATCGCGAATTCCCTAAATTAGATGATGTCAATGAGATATTTAACCAACTAAAATGAATCTACAGTCGCACTAAGTGGAGGTCAGATGCAATTACTAACTAAATGGAATTCCGATTTTCATCTTTTTCATTTATCAAATTTTTTTTGTCTTTTTCATGTCTATTTATGATAAACATGACCTAAAGTCCAACTATGATAAACAAAAGCCGGTAAAGAGATAAACCGAGTACGATGCTTGAAAACAATGCGAATATGCAACAGGGCGCCCCATGATTGCTCGAGGCCTTCGCCGAGAGACGAAATAAGACCGAGGACTCTCTGCCAAGGCCATTGCACTTAGAATGAAAAGGGAAGTGAAGAAACAAGAGGCTAAGTTTAGATTATTTGGTCAACTTGTTACAAGGTATTTTTGGTTTTTAATTTTAAAATTTCAAGAATCTACTTAGAGATTGTGGATGAATTGTTAAGGATAAATTGGTCCAATCAAATTAATCAATAAGAAAAATTTGTGGAAGGAGAAATTTCAATTGTGAAAATATCTTCACACAAAAAAGAATCAGTAAATAATCAGTTTGGAGAAGGATGACAGAAAATCTATGATGTAGGCTCCGTTTGTTTTACGAAAAGTGAATGATTTAAAATATTTTTCAAAATCTACTCATGATTTGCTTCATGGTTTAAGGTCAAATTTATGGTGAAGGGAAGATTGCACGACATTCTATTCTCGATCTTTCCAGATCTCTCTCTCATGAGTGATTTTGCTTAGCATCAAATTATAGTATAAGAAATATTTTCTCTATTTGGCGGTATAGCTACTCCAAATGGCAGTACATTGTCAAGAATTTGGATTGGTTCTACTGGCCTAGCTTCCCCATGCTCGGTAAGGGCATGTTTTGTTGAACATTTTGATTTGCCTGATTATTATTATATTCATAGTATTTGTAATAGTGTTAAGTTGGTTATTTTAATTACATATGCCTTAATTAAAGATTCAAGCCTTTGCATAACTCTTATAGGGGCTGACTACTCAACCAATATTATTAGAATCAATAAATGGAGAGAGATTAGAAACATACAATGTTACCACTGTATTTGCTTGGAATCTTAGTGGTTTATATAGGGCACCATGCACGTCATTGATGATAATTGGTTTGATCATATTTGACATAATGTAGTCAACCATATCATCCTACTATTCTTCAAGCAGTGTTCTCACGGTTGACACCATATTGAAATTTGGAGCAACATCCCCGAAATGCTCTTTAGTAAGATGCCTTGGAAGATCCACTTCTTCATGTTGATTTCTTTATGCCACTCTCCTAGTAGCTAAAAATTGGAATGTGCAACTACCTTGTCACCAATTTGTGGCATTGGATTGTTGTTGATAGCAAGTTATTGCTATCGTAGTCTCCTTGAATCAATAAAATTCATCCTATTGGATATGCCAAAAACACGTTTTGCCCGAAATGGGTGTCAACCCAAGTAATGCTTTAACCAATAAGTTGATCTTTGCCTTTTTTTTTCTTTTTCTTTTTCTTTTTTTATGAAATTGGTTCTATGATGATTTTAGATAGAATGCAACGGGCATAACAAAGAAGAAGATCGATGAATTTAAGGACAAAAGGCTAAATTTATAGAATTCAAAAACACATTGACATTAATAAACTAATAAAAGTACAACAGGAATATATTATCAATGATTGACGATGGCTTTACAATGGATACACTTGGAGGATATTTATAACCCTCTGGTTATATTCAATAATCACTACATTTGAAAAAAAAGAATTAACTTCCTAATCATATTGACTATTATAAGAAGTCACATGATCTCCAGCAGTTATGTTTTTGTGTTGACTATTTGCTATTGATGACTTTATCGATCAACTTCCTAAGTTTTGGTGAAGGTTCCTGTCGATAACTTTCACTCCGTGTGTTGTCAATGATTTCATTTGCAAGTTGTCGATTCCTCTTAAATTGTCAATTGTTCTATTCATTGATGACTTTCTATTTTCATCAAATTCTACTCTCATCAATTAAGTCTATCATTTGTAGATAATTATCAAAAGTTTATCATTTTTTTATGTCAATCTAAGAAATGCATTAACCAATACATGCAGTTTCCTAATAGTATAAGTATTAAATGAGAACATTATGAACTAACATCTTAATGAGATAATCTAAAGATAAGAAAATTAATTAAGAGTATATGTAATTATGGTTAATTCGTCAGAAACACGTGTAGACAAACATATATTGAAGGCTTACCATACAAACTTTTAGCACAAATTTGATACATCTTTATACTTGATGGTCATAGTTTGTTTATATACAAAGTTGCACGTGTACACAATATGGAATTCGGATCCTTGTTACATGCAAGATATAATAATGATGTTCTATGCAATCTGATTATGACAATGCATTGAAATCCTTGGCCAGAGTTGTAACCGAGAATAGATTGTTTATGTCTCGAATAAAATGCATGTCAGTTAGATTTGTACATATGATCGAATTTGTGACTTGACAAATATTCCATGATCTTTGTTCAATTGGGACATAGTAAGACAGAGGGATTGAATTACACAGTAGCTAAAACTGACAGGTTCATTATGTTCTTAAAGCATTCATACTATCTAGGTAGCCATGACATATTGCTAGATGTCAATCATGGTTTGTAGGACCCAAAGATTAATCAAGATAATTAATACTTTTGGGAGTACTAATGTGTTAGTACAAATCTTACTACCAACTTAGTAATGAATCTAAGGATGTCACACACCATAATCAATTAGGATAACGTGGAACATGAGAAAAATAATTTTGCAAATGCGTTTGCAATTACTACAATTGCATTGAGTCGACATGAAATTAAATTAAATGAGATTTAATTTAATTTATATTATAGTCATGAGCTTATGTACATATGATGCACACGCATGCCCAAAGTGGATACATGTTAATGTACCCTAAATTTATATCTTTTTATTTTTTTAGGAATTGATTAATTAATTAATTAATTATTTATTTATTTAATTAAATTATGCACACGGTCAGCAATTGTTGCTGACCGTGTGCAACGCACATATGTGCGTGTTTTATTTATTTTTTTAAAAAGGTATGCATGGCATGATGGTCAGCAACCATTGCTGATCATCATGCATGCAAGACACGAGGCATGAAAGACATAATCAGCAACGGTTGCTGATCGTGTCATTCATGCCCATGATCAGCGACCGTTGCTGAGTACGTGTTTTATTTTTATTTTTGAAAAAAAGGTATGCATGACATGATGGTCAGCAACCGTTACTGATAATCATGCATGCAAGACACGATCAGCAACGGTTGCTGATCATGGGCATGAATGACACGATCGGCGACGGTTGCTGGTCGTGGGTGGTTTCCCGCATGTAGAATAATTCTTATAAAAAGCGTGAGCGTGCGTTTTTGTGCACATGCATACGTGAATGAAAAAAGAAAAAAAGGGGATTCTCTCTCATTTGGGCCGTGGCTAAAACATCAAGGATACGGATGATTGTCTCTACGAAATTGCTAGCACAATCATAATGGTGATTATCCGTAAGTTATCTCTTCATTCGATGTCCATTGGTGGTGTGTCTGAACTAAAGATCCGACGTTTGTAGGACTCGAACTAAAGAACATTCGAACTAATTCATTTAAAATGTGCTTCAAGAGGTAATTCATTTAACTCTCTTTTTCTATTAAGATTTTTGATTAAAAAGCACGAACAATGCCTTTGGAGATACATATATAGAAATATTTCATTTTTGTTTATGCTGTGTTTATATTTTAATTTGCCTATATATGATTTATGAAACCCCAACGTCCTAATAGTATAAGTATTACATAAGAACATTATGAACTAACATCTTAATGATATAATCTAAAGATAAGAAAATTAATTAAGATTATATGTAATTACGGTTACTTCGTCAGAAACGTGTAGACAATCAGTACAGAAAGAACATAAAGTATCCTGCTAAGCGTATGCTTACATACAAACTTTTTTAGCGCTCTATATCCTTCTTGGTTTCTTCTCTATAAATTCTTCCATTGTCCCTTTGGTATTCGAGTCTGCATTTCTTGCTCCTCCCGTTAGCCCTTGAAGGCCTTCGCTCAACGCAGAACGTCTTGTCCCATTGAATTTTCTCTTTAAGTTCAAGTGGCACAAGAAATCATAGCAATAACGAGCCAAGTCTATAGTTTTTCCTCTCCAAGTTATATTTTCAAAACATGACCCAAAAATCCTAGAACCCTAGTTTGGCAAATTTCCTTAAATCATACCGTTGATTGGTGGGTTAAAAATATGGACATGATTAATATTAAATTTGGCTAAATATGTGTGAGAATTATTAGTGACGCACCAATCAAACATATGATTGGACTCCCTCCCACTGGGCCAGAGAATAACTTGGTTTCTCTCTTCAGAGACTTGACAGTCTCTCATGCTCAATAGTTGAGTACGGCAGCTCGTTCTTCCAATAACTAATCAGTACTAAATAAAACCATAACTGAATTGATGGTATGATGTAATTAAAAAGAAGGATGACGTGTATGGCCTTATAATCTGATGAACGATTGCCGGTCGAAAATCCTGTATAAAAAGGCTGAACGAGAGAGCATCATTGGCAATAATTTGGTGAAGCATTGCCTTTCTTTCTTTAGAATGATGGAGGGCTCATTTCTCCGTGTGCTCAACAGAGCTCGCCTCTTTCTTTCTCTCCATATCCTCATGATTTGCTTCATGCACAAAGGTTATCCTTATGAAGTAAAAGGGAAAATTACAAGCCGCACTACGTCAGTTAGCTCTCTATTGCCTTCTCCTTCTTGCTTGCCTTCCACTAGCAAAGGTCTCGCTCTCACTCTCTCTCCCCACATCATTCGATATATCCGTTATATTTGGATGTGTATTGTAATTATGTTCGGCTGTAAAGTGATTTTTCGGATCATGAATGAACCCGAACATGAGCAAGATTGGTTAAATTCGGTGCCTGTGATAATTGAACAACAACCGTAGGACAGAGGGAACCTATGCTGCTCTCCACTTAGTCATAGAAAGTTATGTCTTGCACCTGTGAGTGACCATGGATTCTTCCTATTTTCACAGTTTTTTAAGTTCTAATCCATCTTGGCTAAGTAGGCTTTGCTTTAAACTAGTTGTTCAAATCAATCAATATGATCATATATACAAGGGAATTAGGTAAGAGGATGATTAGAAGAAGACATATATGTCTCATTCAAAAAGCCTAGTCTTTTGCGACAACATCTAGTGGAGGGACTTGGTTCCCAGTCAACTATTCATTCCAATTACTTTGAGGGTTGACATAAAAAGTAGAATGATCATTCCATTTACTAATGCGTTATCATTCCAATTACTGTTTCACACGATCTGTTGCTCTCTCATGACATGCTTTTAGCTAGCACCAGAAAGTCGACCTTGGAAGTAATTCACAAGCGTGGCCCATGCTCTCCCCTTGCTCAAGATCCCAATCCTCTAAATCACACTGAAATCCTGCTCCGAGATGAATCAAGGGTCAAGTGGATTCAGTCCCAATCCTCCAACGGCAGTGACGGCCTGAAAGCTTCAGCCGCGGTCAGCCTTCCGGCAAAGGCTGGCTTCATGGCTCAAGATTATGTTGTGACAATCGGCCTGGGCACGCCCACAAAGCACCTCACTCTCGAGATTGACACCGGCAGCCCCCTCACATGGACCCAGTGCAAGCCGTGCATTGAATCTTGCTACCCTCAGTCCGAACCAATCTTTAACCCATCTCGATCGTTGTCCTACGCTAATATCTCATGCCATTCGACATCATGCCCTCATTTTGGTAATAATCCACCAAATTTGATATACTTAGAATTCATGATGCCTTAGTAGAATGCTCATGAGCATAGACGAGAAATCGCAGTTTTTAAGATGAAAAACCATCAAAAGAATATCTA
>MU089519.1:29400-57078 GCA_014858505.1 Corymbia citriodora subsp. variegata
TCAAACAAGCTTCTAGAAAGGGCAATTTGGTCTTTTTGCCCCTGAAGCACAAATTCCAAATATTTTGCTCCAGAACTCGGCCCGTTAAATCCTTTTCCAATAATTCAGGCTTACCGATAAATCCGAGAATTAATGAGACAATGTCCAATATTTAGTCTCGACACCCTTAAAAATTCGATACCCGATACCGGATTGAAATTCGCGGTTAACATCGATCAATCGCGACTTTAGTACGACCTAACTTTCGAGCGGCGTTTAGGGGCTCTCACGCGTTTGACCCGTGGTTGATAGCTTTTCAATCCACGATCATGCATTCGAATCAGGGCAATTCTCGGTTGTCATGTAATCACAAGAGGTTAATTGCTCACATTGAGTACAGGGCCAAAAGGAAATCGGTTTAATGTTGTCCGCAATTAATATCGAAGTCGTGCGGAATCACCCGCAATCCGACCTCGTATTTTTGCCGACTCGATTTATTTCCGTTCGCTAATTGGCCTGCAACAATGTAGTATTATTCCTCTTTGATCCTTATGGTCGAGCGGCCTATCCCTGATTAAATTCACTAGTCGTACGCGTACCGATCCTTAATTGCCTTGCCGAACAGTTAGTTAACTCGTGAGGGGCCCAACTCAGAGTAAACGTAACTAACAGTGCATTGATAAAATAACCATTTCATCTATCCCGGAATGGGTCAAATTTCAGGATATTACAACTCTTCCCTCCTTAGAAAAATTTCGTCCTCGAAATTTGCCGAACTTCCAATATCCTTAAACAGATGAGGGTATTAATGTCTCATTGCATCCTCACTTTTCCAGGTAGTTCATTCTGCCTCATAATGCTGTCAAATACTTTCAGTGCTGCCAAAACTTCCAATCCTGCCCAAACTGTCTTTGGTTCCAAAAGGCTAAACACTTGTCCACCTTTGCAAAAAGAAAAAGTTGCAAAAAGTTGGTTTTCCTTTTTTTTTTTTTTTTTTTTTTACACTAAGCGGCTAACTGCCGCTTCGGGGATTCGAAACCCCGTTCTCGGACCTGCGGCTTCATCCCGCGATACCACTCGGCTACAAGCGCCGACGGTGCCCAAACTTGCGTCCTTTATTCATTTAAGGCCAAAATCTTTATTCGCTCCAAATTTCGAAAGGTTCGATATGTTTAGGGTTCAGTTTTCCTTTCTTAACCAATTGAGATGTCCCTATCATAGGCGACACCTTAAGGAAAACATGATTCCCTACTTGAAATTCCAAAGGCCTTAGTCCTTTACTCACATCAACTTTTTAGCGACTTGCACTGTCCCTGATATCTTCACAACATCCATCAACTGCAAAACCATCTCTAAACCAGTGATCGTCTTTTCTCTGACCTTGTTCCAATAGACTGTAGTCTCACAAGCTTGACCATATTTCTGTTACACCACACCGATAAAATCTTATCCCACAAGCACTCTCTTTTTGCCAGTTTGTAGTTCAGTTCATTTTTGCCCCTTTCGACATCCTAGAAGCCTGCCGGGAGTCGCTCCTTGCTCAGGCACTCCGGCCCCGGCGACCACTCCCCGCCCTCATCGGATCAGTCGTCATGGGCATCTATGAACTACACCACTACTAGCAAAAGTCCATTTTAAACATACTTTATCTCATAGAGGTATTATCCGCTTTGGCCTGTCCCATACCAAGCCTCACGGTTTTAACCTCGTCTGAGCACTCCAAAGTACAAAACTTCCTCCAGCTCGTCAACCCATGAGCTCATTTCCACGGGGTCACTTATCGATACTTGAATTCTGATTCACCGAATTTCCATTGAATCACTGTCCGAATTCCACAAACTATTGATTGTTCTTTCAACATTCATTTCACGTCCAATTAATAACCAAACCAAAATATTACCTCAATCACTTGAAGAAACCCTTATTAATACCTCGAGAAGAAAATCAACGATAATGCTACTTCACCATTTATCCACCTAACATCAAGGGATAATTAATTCTTAATCCACCGAAAACAAAAATCCATTCCTCAAATCCCTATTTTAATTATCACCCGAAATAATCCACCTTGGGTAAATTCATATCTTAATCGAATCTAAGACCTCCGAGCAATAAATCATCTTATCATTTAATAAATCATTACTTATGATCCCATACCTACAACTCCTCAAATCATCAAAATAGAACTTATCTGACTTCCATTAAATCCAATGACCTCAATTGTCGTGACGTGTAAGCAACCAATCTTTCTTGTTGCCTTACCACACAGTCAAATCACTTATACGACACCTTACTGTAAATTTCATAATCTCCGATACTAGACTAAATCCTCAAAACTGGTGCAGTAATCAGCTTATACTTAAGCTCTTAAAAATTGTGCTCGCACTTATTCGTCCATTCAAATTCTTACGTCCTTCATTAATACTCGCATCAGAGACGTAGCTATCGTAGAGAACCTTTCTACGAATTGCCTGTAATAATCTGTCCGACTCAGAAAACTCCGAACCTCTGCCACTGTCATAAGTCTGGGCCAATTCCTGATGCCTTGATCTTAGTGGATCCATAGAATTTCTTTCGTCCAAATTTACTCGACCCACAAAAGCTATGCGAGTAAATCCAAACTCGCACATATTAAACTTGGCATACTGTTTATGCTCTCGAATCTACAGCATCATTCTCAAGTGCCGTTCGTGTTCCTCTAAATCCTCGAATATTTCCAATATATCATTCACGAACATAATTCCGAATCAATCCAAATACGCCTTAATCAATCAATCCATCAAATCCATAAAAATAATTGGCGTATTAGTTAATCCAAACAACGAGATGGTAATCTCTTAGTGACCATATCACACCCAGTGTGTCATCTTCGGTATATTCCCCTTTTTAATCCTCAACTATAGATAGCCCGTCCTTTGGTCTATCTTGGAACATATCGAAACTCCTTGAAATGGGTCAAACAAGTCATCCATCCTTGGTAATTGATACTTGTTATGACCGTCCCTTAGTTACACTGTCAATAATCAATGCATAGGTGTAATAATCCATTCTTAATTCCTCAATTAACAAATTAACCACAATCGTCCAATCATCTTAGCAACCTTCATCCAATAAATGGATTACTTCCAATGATAAAATCGAAAGGATCAAGGATCCTCCTTGATTTCCGATTTCAAACCATCTCTGACCTTCTGACTCGGTCTACTAAATTCTCAATCATTCTCTGAACATACTTCAAGAACTCTGCAACCTTAACCTCCTATTGCACAACTGACAATTGATTTTGACGAAATTGCAGGAATTCAGTTACCTTCTGCTCTCATGTGCACTTAGAAAAGTATTCTTCGTTGAACGCTTCAATGAAGGTACTCTACTCGAGGACCGTACCCTTGGGCAAAACCCTTCCTTAGGTTACTTCCCACTACATGCTAACATTACCTTGCAATTGGTACTCTGCCATGACTATCTTATCTTTCTCTGAACATTCCAACAATACGAACACTTACTCCAATCCTTTCATCCAGAAGGTTGCGACCTCAAGGTTACTCATCCTAATGGACTTGGACAACTCAAAACTCCAAAGAACGGTTCAACCAAATTAAGCATCGCCCGATCGTTAATCCTCTTTCCAACCAATGGAACTTACTAGGCAAGACAGCAGCAACAACGGCGACAATAGCAACAACAACTTGAATATGAGCTCACTGCCTTATCTAAATCAAATTTAGGATCCTTCCTCAAGCACTAGCCCATCCTTCAACTGCCCTACCTCAAAGACTCTCGAATCAGGATCGTTCGTCTAATAGAATTATCACAGAAACCTTATTTCCAATCCCACGAGGAATTAGAAATCATGAACGACCATCTTAAAGCCAGAGAATCAAATAAACAAACACAAGCACGGGGTGTTTTCCTAACTAACTATCCCAAAACCCATCGCACCTTATCACTCCATGTATTGACCAGGCTCTGATACCAAAATCGACGGGGCTGTCACGCCCCGACCCTCGAGCACGCGGCAACCCCTGTTCTCTTGCGGTCATTTGATTTGCGACTCCCCAGGATCCGTCGCCGACCGTTAGTTTTATCTTTTGATTAAACGCATGCGGAAGCGAAACACAATCCCCGGTCAATTACAAAAACAGGGATAGCAGGAAAACTCAACAAGAATACATCAAAAGTATCGCTTTATTAACTAACTGATTAACCCTAGGAAGTTTACAAGTACAAGCCCTTACCACGGGCATCTTCCTATTGAGCCAATGAAACTAACAGGCCAGGGTTAATCTACTCCCTTCAAAGACGGCCACGAGCCGTAACACGCGTCGATCCTCCATCCTATGGACCTGAAAAATGTTAACCACGACGGGTTGAGATAAACTCAGCAAGTCAAAGTCCTAAGCCCCGGTTAGGAACTTCGCTCGCATTGGGAGCAATCTAACCATGCAATCTAGTTCCGACAAACAACACATACCACATCTCAAGCAACATTATCAGACGACAGTTCAACAAGCAGTTGCAAACACAAGCGACCCTACCTGGCCTTGGCACACGCAACCTGCAGAAACTGTCATTTCGATCATCACGACATTAAGAGCATACAAATAATCAGAGCATCTCACGTAACTTTCTCAGGTCTCACACCCATACACATGCTCCGATTATTACGACCCTCTAGGCCACGGCACAACCTTATGGTTGGCGGTCAACTGGTCGTAAACCAGGCATCGTCCTCCTCCGTGAGGCACGGCGACGTCATGGGCTTTCCCCCACCGACGGCATTCCATAAGGAGCATGGGCCCGGCCTCAACCGCGACTCCGCATCTGACCACTGTCAGGCGACCCAATGGTCACGACACAACCCCGAAGGATTGGCGGTCATCCGGCTCAACCGGGCTATCAACTTTAATCTGACCATGCAACACATCAGCAAACAGTTCATTCTTGTCTTTGCTTTTGCTTGGTCGTGAATGTAACATTGCTCATACGCTCATATCCATGCGACATGCCATTTCAGATAACCCACACAATATGTCATGCGGTATCACTCGACAATTCCAAAATTCAATTTCCAATCAGCATTCAATCACGCGCATTCCCTAACTCTTGGGAACAACCAACAATTCAAGTCATTTTCAATCAATCCCGACCAATCAACATCACGATACTCCAATACCCAACCACGTGTTTCAATATTTAATAATAAATAAATGCGTGTCCTCACGACTACAACAATCAACTATTCCCCAATAATACTCAATTATCCCAAAATAAGTATAAAATATAATTATACTCAAAGATACTCATTTAAGAAGCATATAATACTATAGTTGATTGTTCCGACAAAATAATTCAAGTCCCACAAAATACTTATAATTATTTTTCAATCCCATAATTAATTATCCAACCCAAATAATTTCATTTAGTAAAACCCTTCTTCAATAAATCAATGCCATTTAATAAATAGTATATAAATACTATTGACTTTGGAAAAATAGATCATAGTAATTTTCCCCCAAAATTACTCAATTAAAACAATTTCCAATAAATAATCACAATTAATTATTTTTTTCCAAAAATAATTAATTTTCAGCAATGAATAGTAATAAAAATATTACTATTAATAATTCGAAATTATAAATTAATTTAATTAATAATTCCGAAAGTAATAAATTATTATTATTTATTCCAAAAATAATAATAATATTTATTAATACTAAACATGATTAACACTAAGCAAAACTTAATCAAATAGTATTAAAACACTAATAATCATCATCCAAAACACTAATCAATAATTAAACTAATCAAACTACTCCTAAGCAAGATTAATCCCTAAATAAGGATTAGGAAATCGACTCACGGTTTAGCGATTCCGACGACACGAGCGCGACGGCGGCGGCGAGGGGAACGCCCGGGAACTTCCTGCGCGTCGGGACGAGGCGGCCCGGGACCGGGTCTCGTTCGAGGGCGGCTGTCCACGCGGCGACAAGTCGAGAAACGAAGGAACCGGCGGCCCGGGGCTGGCTGGTGGGCGGCCCGGCGAAGGCTGGACAGAGCTGGAAAGGGAGAAGGAGGGGCGGTGCAGTTGGTTTCATGGGGGAACAGCAGGCTAGGGTGGCTCCGGTGCGGCGGAGGAGGCTCGGCGACGATCCTCCGGCGGCCTACGGCGGTGACCGGCGGCGGCGGGCAGCGGCGAGGCTGCTGGCCGCGTGTCCAAGTCACAGCCAGAGGGCCAAGAGGGAGAGACAGGCGGAGGCAGCGGTGGCTCGAGCTGGGGTGGCTCCCGGATGGTGCCTAGCGGCGGTCCAAGGCGGCCAGACGTGGCGGAGCACGGCTGGACGGCGAGGGCAGCCATCCCGACCTCAGATCCAAACTGAAGAAGGAGGGAAAGATGGAGGTGGCAGCTAGTTCGGGGGTGGTCCGGCGAAGGCCTGGGCGGACGGCGAGCGGCGGCTAGGGCGGAGGGACGACGGCGAGGCAGCAGCTCGCTGCTTCGGCGTCCAAGCGGTCAGCTGGCAGACTCAACAATGGCAGACAGAGGAGAGAGGAGAGGAGGACAGCTAGGCGGAGCCGGTTTGGCTCGAGGCCGGCGAACCGACGGCGAGCTGGCGAGACGGCGGACCTGCGGCAGTGACGGGTGGTCGCTGGTCTCGCCGGCGGAGAAGCAGATCAGCAGCAGCAGCTTCGGCCGGAGAAGACAGCAGAAAGAAGAAGGAGGAAGGAAGAAGAAGAAGCTGCAGTGGGGGGACGTGCTGGGGAAGCTGCCCGAAGAGAGAGAGAGAGAGAGAGAGAGAGAGACGTACATGGTGTCAGACAAGTGGGGCAAAAAGAAGAAGAAAGAGATAAGGAGAGAAGACCAGTCAAACAAGTGGGAGAAAAGAGAGGATAAGGGCAAGTGGGGAGGGCTGTCGACAAGGGGGGGAACGTGAGGGGGAGAGAGAGAGAACGTGCGGAGGGAGGGAAGAAAGAAAAGAAAAAAGAAAAAGAAAAAGAAAAGAGAACAAGACAAAACTACACAAGCTTCTAGAAGGGGGGGGGCAATCCGGTCTTTTTACCCCTGAAGCGCGGTTCCCAAAAATCTGGTCCTAATCTCGGCCCATTAATCCAACTCGAGCAATTTCCGAACTTACCGAAAATTTGGGATGTTACAACTTTAATGCAAGATAGACTTTGCCACAAAAAAGTTCTTCTTGTCCTTGATGATGTCAATGACGTAAAACAATTAAATGCTTTAGCTGGAAAGTTTGAGTGGTTTGGTAAAGGAAGCAGGATCATCATTACTACAAGAGATAGCCATTTGCTAACTTCCCATGGGATAGATAAAGATCACATCTATGAAGTTGAAACTTTAAAGGATTGTGAAGCTCTTGAACTTTTCAATAAGCATGCTTTTCTTAGAAACAACAATGTAATAATAAGGAGGGATCTTGTGGATAGTGCTTTGCATTATGCTAATGGTCTTCCTTTAGCACTTGAGGTATTGGGCGCTTTCCTTTGTTGTCGAAGAGAAAGTGAGTGGGAAAGTGCATTGAATAGACTTGCTAAAAGTCCTGACAAAACCATCAATGATGTTCTCAAGTTAAGTTATGATGGACTAGAGGATTATGCAAAGGAGATCTTTCTTGATATTGCTTGTTTCTTTAAGGGGCAATCTACAGAGTACATTATGAAAGTGCTTGACAGTTGCGACTTTGACACTACTATTGGAGTACAAGTTCTTGTTGAGAAATCCTTGATAATTAAGGAGAAAGAGACCCTACAGATGCATGACTTGATTCAATTGATGGGCATGGATATAGTTAAACAAGAATGTCTTGATGATCCTGGAAGACGTAGCAGGTTATGGCTTTATGATGATTTTCTTGATGTTCTATCAGGAGATATGGTAAGATTTGCTTATATAGACACTACTTTTTTCTTATTCTATGATTTTGTATATTAATAGCAAAGCAAAATCTATAAATGTAGGGAACAAATGTGGTAAAAGCCATAGTTTTGGATTTAACCAAGCCAGAGGAGATATTCATAGATCCTGATGCTTTCGCAAATATGAGAAGGTTGAGGGTGCTCATTATGATTAATGTGCATAACTCTTTCAAAGGTCCTATATGTCTTCCTAATGGACTTAGATGGTTTGAATGGCCTCAATGTCCTCCTTGGTTTCCAAAAATTTCCTCTGGTCCAAAGAAGTTGGTTGGACTCGATCTGCACAAAAGCAACATCCAAATTGTGAGGGAGCAATTTAAGGTGTGCATTTAAATGAGTAGTCTTCATTTCCTTATGTTTTATATCCATATCTATATGCATATGATAATGAATATGTATATGTATTATTGAAAACTTTGAGTAAGTACTATGATGATGCTCGTTAATGTGCTTAAGAAACATCTATCTCTATTAAATTGTTTATATTTGATTAAAGCATTAGTTACTGGATGTTGATCTACTGCAAGATCCAACAAGTGAAATCTTCCCGCTTTAGGGTAGTATTAAACAATTTCTTATGTGAATGTTACTGTTCATTCGAACAAAAAGATTCAAGAAAAAGCAATCTCATTTCCAAAATATCACAAGTACTGTTGAAGTTAAAGCATCAATAAATTTAATTTACCGCTGATTGAATGATATCTAACGATTGAATGATGAATGCGCTTAAAATTTTAATAAACATGAACTGAGGATTTAATTATTAGGTCTTTGAAATGATTGATTCTGAATTTTTTTTTATTAAAGATTCTATATAGCTTACTAGATATTCTTTTCGAAATTACCTTTCAAAAGAGAGAGGATTTTCTTCCTTATTTGCATGATCATGAAAGAGAGTGTCGCGCTAAATGCATTTGACTGAACCTCCCATTGTTCTCTCTCCAGTCAAAAGTTTTACCGACTCAACAAGTTTCCAGTCAAAATTTTGTTAGCAATGGAATTTGACAATTACCAACGTCTTTTACCTTTTGCCAGCACGGAACGGTGCTCCGAGTTTTGCACTACGGACAGGCATAACCGGACCTATGTCACTTGTTTGAATTGAATTTTTTTTTCTCAGCTTTCTTTTGGTCCAAATGTCTATCAAAGTTGGTTTCATTATTCTTGCAGGACTTTGGAAAATTGAAGTTCATTAACTTCAGTGAATGCCAGTCGGTGGTTTGTATGCCAAACCTCAATTGTACCCCAAGTCTTGAGGAATTGAATCTCGGTGGGTGCAAAAACTTGGAGCATGTCCACAGATCAGCTGTACATCATGGCAAGCTACAGTTGTTGCATTTATATGGATGCTCAAAATTGCAAAGATTCCCTGATATTCCAGATAAAATCAAGGCTTTGCGAGAAATTCTTTTAACAGGGACTTCAATCAAGGAACTTCCTACATCCATAGAAAATCTTGTCTCTTTGGAAATCTTAGTTTTACAGGATTGTAAGAAATTGGAAATCCTTCCATCTAGCATCTACAAGTTACAAAACCTTAAAACTCTATTGCTTGACGGGTGCTCATCACTAAATAAGTTTCCAAAGAAGGAAGAGGATTCGAGTGATCCCCATATGGAGATGGGATTTCCTAAGTTAGAATGGTTAGACCTTAGGAGATGCAATCTATCGGAAGTAGAGTTCTTGGAGGACCATTCCTGTTTTCCCTTCTTAAGAGATTTGTGGTTGTCCAAAAACAATTTTACTAACCTTCCTACATGCGGACACCTATATAATTTGCTTACTTTGGATGTTTCCTTTTGCCGGCAGCTGCAAGAGATCCGCAAGATTCCAGGGCAATTGCGTGGTCTAGAAGCAGTTTGTTGTGAATCACTGAATAAAATTCCGTCCGACATATGTCGCGTTAGGGATATTGACTTATCTTTATGTCATGAACTGGTCCGTAAGGGGTTCACCAATGATCTGGTCAAGCTTGAGGTTAGACTCTCTCTGTCTCTGTGAGTTTTGTACATGTTGGTTGCACCTAGTGTTTGTATACTGCAGAAGGCTGAAAATCCTAGAGCGGTAGGCTAATTAAGAATAGCAAGCATAGAAAGTGAGAACGCATGTATATGTGGTGGGATGGTATAAGGCAACACAAGATACTCTTTATTTATACAACCCTAGTTCGCCGTGGAATTATTAGGATCACTTGATAAAAAACTTCAATGATTGTTCATCCAATTACAAAATCTTCAACAATACATGTCCTGTTTCCACTAATTAAGTACAAAAGATCTTCGTCATGCTATGGCTAACAATAGCTAAACACAAGGACTTCTCATTGAATCTCATCTTTTAGGTGCCAATTTGGAAAACTATCTAACAATCTACTTCTATGACAGAAATTTCTTCTCAGAATGGGTTGCCGAGTTCTTCTACCTGGAGGACACATGCCAGAGTGGTTGCTCCCTGATAAAGATGATTATATATCTTTCACAACTTCAAAGGACTTGTATAAGAAGTTCTTAGGATTAGCTTTTTGTGTTGTATTTCGAGGAAAAGAAGGAATGGACTGTGCCATGTTTGAGCTTCTGACATACATTAATGGCGAATTGAGGATAAAAACCCCAACCGATTTCACTGCGGTGGATTTGGACCATGTGTGGCTTGAATATTGTGAACCAAAGTGTCTGTGGGGAGAAGACCCTTTTGGTCCAAATGACTTTAGTCATTTCCAGTTCAGAATTAGCGCAATAAGTGCAATTGTGAAAAAGTACGGATTCCGCCTAATATGCAAGCCACTAGAAAATGATTCGGAGACTTTGCTTCAAGATGATCAGTTGTTGGATTCAGCTTTACTCTACGAGGTTTGGCATGAAGATAGTCAAACAAGCACAGAAGAAGAAAGTTCAAGTGAAATGGAAAATACGAGATAGTAGAACCAGTACAGAGGAAAATAGTTCAAGTAGTTTAGTCATCAAAGTGTAGAACATGGCTGACTTCTCAATTCAGGCCTCTACATGTTTGTGCATTTGTGTGATTGATACATATTCTATGGTGTGTGCAACACTGTGTTTGTATGATACAAAAGCCGAATGCTATATAAACAAACTATATAAGGTGATTCTGCACCCTATATGTAATAGCGCCGACAAGAGCACGAAGGTAATCAAACAAGCATCGAGATGACAATTCAGATGAAGCAGAAGATTTATTTGATAGCGAACTGAGCATCGGAAAAGATTGTCCAAGCAAATTAGCGCACCGATGATTAAACATGGCTGACTTCTCTCTCTCTCTCTCTCTCTCTCTCTCTCTCTCTCTCTCTCTCTGCGCGCGCCTGTGCATGCGTGCGTGTTGATAGTGCAAAATCCGAAAATTCCTGACAAACAAACAAATCTAATATAAAGTGATTCTGCACGTATAAGTAATAGAGATGCCTACAATACTTATAAGGGAATGATTTCTATCGCATGAGGATTGTATATATCACAAATAAAGATCAATGTGCCAAATTACTATTTAACTGTTGCTTAGCTGGAATTGCATGGAATATGCATAAGTTAAATCTCCTGCTAGAACTAATTACGGACTTTGGGTATTTCTAATAATTTACCCATATAATAGAAGTATCGTTGTTTCCAAATTTCTCCCAATAACCATAATGTTAAAGAGAGATGCTACAGGAGTTTGTCCTTGTTGAAGACGGTTCCATATTTTCCTGATTTCATGAGACTTGTATGACAAGTTTCTAGGTTTGGCTCTCTTTTGTTGCTTTTGATGTAGAAGATGAAAGAAAAGGAGATATCTTTTGACATCGTGCCACATGTGAACAACCAAAAGCAGAATGTGGCATAAGAACTCTTAGTTAATTTGATTTGGATCATATATAGATTCAATATCTCAGATTCTTTTTTTAAATCAGCTAACCATCTGTCATAGAATGAACAATTCAATAAATAGTCAATCATTAGTCAATTGAATCATTAAGTATAGAGATATCGAAACCCCACCCCGGTAACCACCAAATAAAATGATTAACTGGGCAATCTCAAGAAAAATGCGGCAGGGTTTCCATCAATCCCTGGCAATTAAGGGGCACGATTTATCCGCAATGACCACGAACCAAGAAATGTTGCACGTACTTCTTGTGACCCACCCTCGACAATAGTCGGTGTCGAGAGGGATGGAGTTTAGGAGTATTTACTCGCGAGCTCGCACTCAAGCCATGTCAACCGAAAGGCATCATCACCCGCATTTTGATCTCAACCTATTGAACTTGAGGTCTACACGAATGCGGGTTCTCCTTAACCTATACCCAGTGCAACGGCAGGAGGGTGTCGTGATTCGTTCCCACGTGACGGCATGTCTTATGAAAAAGAAAATAAGCGTGAGAAACTAATTTAGGGGTTCTTCCACTACAATAGCCCTCTCAAACGGTGCCTTTTCAAAAGATGTCCTCTGATGCAGCCCGCATTGAAGACCAGCTCTCTCGACCAAGAAGATCAGCCCGCATTCAAGCTCGACGAAACCAAGGAGCCATATCAATATCTTGAGTCCATCCCGAAAGCTTGAAACCTTGGGAGCCCGCATGACGCTTTTACTAGTTTCTATGCTTTTTACTACTTCGCCTAGTTTCAATGTTCTGTCTTTATTTCTCCTAGTTTCAATGCTCTGTCTTTATTTCTTTGACGATATAAGCCATCCAATTTCTTGTAAAAGACATACGACTTTTGATGAATGAAAAACTTTGCTTTGAAGCAAGAATCATGAACCTTATAGAGTTCATACCCTTGAAAACCTAGAAGAGTTTTCACTCCGTCCTTGAAGAGTCGGAACTTTCGAAATCTGCATCCTTGAAGAGTTGCAGTCATCGATCTAGAAGAATCAGTGCCCCCTCAACTTCCTTGGAGGCCTAGAAGAGCAACCAACGAAGTCTCTACCTTTTCCTGTTCTGTTCGTTATTTCGAACCAAAATTCGACCATCCTACAGTGCTTATTTCAGAAAACCCAAAACAGAGAAATTGTAGATCCAGAAGTCTTCGTTCATTTGACTTTAAAATCAGGTCGATCCGATCTGTATCGACAAAGATACGACTGTTCTACTGAGCTTGCACAGTGCTGAAATTTCTGTTCGTCTTGTTTTCCCGTGTGCGAGTCACTCTCCCGATCCTATTGTGTGAGAAAGCCCAACCTGGGCTTGCATCATTCTCACTTCACCTTTTGGACTCCGCTCGTATGAGTATGCTAAATCGTAACTTGTGGGTGCTCAACAAGATATATACTAGGCATGATAGGTTCATTTTATTATTTAAGTTTATTAAACAATCTAAGATAAAACCTTAATTTTGAGGGCCGGCCGGAAAGCCCAATCCAGGGTCGAGAGTATTTTCTCAATTCCTACACAACCAAAGATCTAGGGTTTGGGGACTTGGATTATGTTAATATTTCTATTAACACCTTTTTGGTACCTAACGGTCATCATGTTTACCTAAGGTGATCATGCATGTCTTCTTACTTTTTTCGTGCCATTTGAAATTAAAAGAGTGATCATGCGTGGATGGCAATTTAATGCCATTATAATTCTACAAAGATGAAAAAGAAAGGTGAATAATTTAAATTGAAATTGGCAATGCAGTAAGTGAACACCCAAGGAAAAGTAGTAAACCTAGACATACAATCCTAAAAAAGATAAAGAAAGGAAAGGAAAAAAAGAAACCCGCACCTCGTTGGGTTTTTATACAACATGAGAGAAAACTCAAAACATATGTCGGGTATTTAATGAATGATACAAGAAAAGGTCGGAATGGAAATCGACCATCTCTGTCTTCGAGATCGCCTTCTTCCAAGGACCAGCATCTTGAGCCTATTCTAGCTTCAATCTAAGGCTATGCAAACATGTTACATTTGAAACAAATATCAAATCATGCAAAAGATAAACAAAACATGTCAAAGTATCAAGCAAATAGCAATCAACCGATTCAAGTTAGCCTTTGGGTAGGCCTTTTATAATTGCACACGCAATGTGCCGTTAGACCATTTCCCCATTCATTATTAGATGCAGTTCATGGTGATTAGCCATCATTAACATTCACTCACAATGACTAACACCATAAGTCCCTAAGTTGAGTTCTGATGTGTAACCCCAAGCTTAACCCATGAGCACACATCGGATTTACATGATTATCTAACAATCATATGCATAGAACTTGAAAGTAAACATATAGTAAGTCTGAAGATCTTGGTTCTCATCCAATTAAACATTAGTAAACCGACATCGGGTCACTTCATACATTCATCATGCATTAAGCACAAATCGCATGCTTCAAAGGATCATCGAATGATCCTTTCATTTTCTGTTGATAAAATTCATGATATAAGGATCAAAAGTTGTGAAGACACCAAAAGTTGGTTCTATATGCATTATTTTCTAAAATTCTTAGAACACAATTGGGACACAATGGGCAAAACAGGGGAATTTGCAGCACAACAATCAAAGAACAAGAAATTGAAGATGATCCATGGGGTAATTAGCCTCACAAAAATTATAGCACCTCAAGTAATCAATATAAAACAACTTTCATGATTAAAGTTTCCTAAGAAAAGCTATGCATGATTTTATAAAAATCAAAGAATACAGGGCAATGCATTCAAAACAGAACAGGACAACAGGATTCTAAGGCAAACTCATGGTGATTTGTCCTAGTTGATGATGTCCAAAAATTCTCAAAATTCAACACAAGATGGTCCTAAAGATGAAATCAATGCTCATAAAGGACTTTACTTCAGAATATTTATGGAAAAAATTCGCGTGAAATTGGCAAAATGCAGACACATAATTGCCCTAACATGCATTCTAAATTTGCAAAATTTTCAGATTGCAGGGCAACTTCACAAAAATGGAAAAGGAGTCTATTGATATGAAAATGGAACAAACTTGACATAATTGGAAAGTTCAAGGAATGTTCTTAGGCTTCCTCAGAGACCCTAGGTTCAACTAAGATTGATTTCATGCCTAATTTATAGCATTTGCACAAACACACGAGATTCCAACATATAGAGCAGTAGCATGTTCAAAAAATGCATGGCCTATAACTCTTATATGACATGGAAAAAATGGGAGAAAATCATATAGATTGTATATAGGATCATGAACATTTTTCATTAAGGGACTTACACCTGGATATGATCACGATGCATGGTACAAAATTAACAAAGGCAAAGTAAACATAATCGACATGTATGATGACAGAATCAAAATTCCACTAATACATGCGATATGTGGGTTAATGACATCCATTTGGAATAATTTATACTTTCTTAAAATGATATTGAGATGTATAATGATGTTCATGAATACATTATAGTCAAGTGATCACAATTACACAACTAATTCCGCACGAATACCAATTCGGACTAAAGCAAGGCAAGGATAACCTAAAGACGATTTTATGGGATTTTCACCCAGTGAATGTTGTCCAAAAAATTTGAAATTTTTTTTCACGAAGAACATCTATACATGCAATTTTCTAGAAGGAATCAACTAGAAATTAGATCTATAAAAATCACTAAAAAATTGACAAACATAGAACTCATACTTGGGAATGAACTGAACAGCAAGAGTAAATGATGATTTTTGATAGGTATGGCTTGGAAATACTCATCCAAAATTATGAGAAAAAAGCATTTCATAAGCAACATCTATACAAAAAAGCATTTCAGGCAGTTAGGAATTACAAACAACAATGCCTAGCACGGACGTTTGGAGGCTGATCCACCTATCTTAATGAACTTCGAAAATTCTAGAAAAATTATATAATTATGTTGATTGATTTTCATAAGGAACAAACTTAAAAATGAACCAGAAAAATCAGCAAACTTCAAAGGTCAGAACATCGCTGATCACAAGAAATGCAGCTCAACATAACAGTACACACCACCGACTTTTATAGAGGTTTTCAGGTAGTAAATGATGTCCGATCAGGACATTTCTATACATCTTGGAAAGATCATTGACTTGGCTTCGAATGTCATGAAGACATCGAACACAGAAAAGCACGTTTTCAAGCTCATATTCAATCATTTACCAGATCAGGTCTTCTAATACACAAAAATTGCAGAACAAGTTTAAATACTAAATCAAACAAATTCAAGCCATGATCAATTATCCAAATCCATCCTATAACGTCTAGAACACCTCATATCAGCTGTGGTCACCATCAAACCAGGCCTAGGTGTGAGCTCTAGCCCCAATTGTCTAACGCAATCTCGCCTCATCAAACTCAAGAACAAGAACAATACCTTAGTTGTGGTTTCCCGACGATTCGAGTTCGAGCGGGGCAAAACTGATAAGCAACCGCACCAAGGGACATTGAGGGGATCTTGGAAGAGGCTACAATTGCCGGAGGGGCCGAATCGGCATTGGGATATCTCCGATCAAGTACCGGATAGAACTGATTCGGTTTAGACCGGTTTGCAATGCCAAAGGGAAAGGGAGGAGCATGGGTCGATAAGCAAGGCTTCAAAGGAGCTGCTGGCCGCCAGACTATCGAGCAGAGAAGGAGGAAGGTCGAAAGATGTGACATCGACGGCGATGTCATGGATGAAGGCCCATTGGAGAAGCCGCGCGAAGTGGTTAGAGAGAGAGGAGAATGGGCAGGAAAAAGGAAAAAGAGAGAGAAGAGAGAGATTAGAGAGAGAATGTAGCTGCACAAAATGATCCCCTTTCCAAATTTTGGAGGTACCTCCTCTTTATATCAAATCCTAGCCCTTAGTTTGATTCAAGGGCTCAGATCTAATCCTATCCCTAGATCTAATCTCATCCATTAAATTAATCACATGTTGAATTTCTTTTCAAGGGCTAATATGCACTCTTAATGAACGGATGAGATTTAATTGTGAGATTAGGGCCATTTTGCAAATTTTTTTGAACTTAAGGGGTAATTTTGCAAAAAATTCGAAAATCTTGGGGCAAAATAGCAATTTTCAAAAATTAAGGGTATGGGAGGCATGACCATGAGGTGGGCCACCTTGTTGTGGTAACTGGCGGCAGAAAATCGGTTAGAGGAGGGTTGAATCGGCCTCCTCAGTTGATGGCTAGTCGAACCAGTTCACATCGGTCGATTGGTTCGAGCCCTTGTCGAGCAGTTTGATCCCTATTTTCTTTAAATCTTTGCAATTTAATCCTTAAGGGACTAAATTATAAAGAAATTTACTAATCATGAAGAAACATGGTCTAATTTCAAAAGAAATGCTCTAATTTTGATCTAATTAGACCAATTAAACCATGAAAATTCAATCATATGATTTTCATTAGCCTAATTATCTAATTATTGTGAAAGACATTGGACCCATGCCATGGATATACCAAATCGGACTTCCCTATGCTAAATTGAGTAATTTCAATTAATTTTCTTTTTTTTTGGTAAGGTAAGATTGTATTGAATCGACCAGGAATTGTACATATGGGGGGGAGAGCACGGTACCACACATACTCCACTGATACTACATATCACTGGAGTAGTAGGGTACTGCAATCACCAAAAGAAAAGTAGAAAAAACAAGGAGAACAGGGTTTAGTAAACCCATTTTAGGCCCAGGGCGTCTCCACTCCAAAAATTCGGGGGTCAATCCCCCAGCTGAGCTGCATCCTTCTGTTTCTAGGGTTGTCTTCAGTCGACTTGTAAGTGAGGCCTTTGTCCTTTACCACCTTAAGAAGGTATAGTTTCATGGAAGGAACATAGATATTGTGTCCACGGAAGAGGATCTCATTTCTGGTCTTCCAAATGATATAACAAAGTGCTCCAAAGGAGAAATGAGCTATCTCAAGATGGAATCCCTTTCCAGATAAAGTGTTTATAGCCCAGAGGAGATTATTCGGCCAAGAGGAGTTGTTCCATGGAAGGTTGCATTTAGCGGCCCAAAATTTTGCCATAGCATTAGGGATATGGCATTCAAAAAAGAGATGATTAATAGAGTCAGGCCTAGACTTGCACAAGGCACAAACAGAGTTGGGAATCCTGCCAAATGTCATGAGGTATGTCTGAGTTGGAAGATGATTCTTGGTTATCAGCCAGAGCAGAAATTGATGTCTAGGGCCCAAGGCCTTGTCCCACACGAACGAAGACCAGTGAATCGGGCTAGCTTTTCGCTGGATTGTGTCCCAGGCCGAAGCATTTGAGAATTTACCGGCGGAATCCTGAACCCAAGTAAAAGTGTCTAGCCCACCTGAAAGCTGGGGAATTGGTACTTGCCACAAAACCAGCTCTTGGTGTAGCTGAGCCCCATCAGTGGAGTACAATTCCTTAGCCTTTGCATGTCTAAGGAGGTCAGATTGGTAGATGTTGCTATTTGAGAATATTGAATCCAGGGAACCGATATCAAGCCATGGATCAAACCACAATGATATAGATTCCCCATCTCCTATCTTCCATCTAAAATGGGGTTTAAATCATCCCTTAGAGCAAGGATCTTACACCAAGCCCAAGAACAGTGGGTAGGTGTTGCAGAAATCCAGAAATTCTTCCTTTTGAGGTACGTAGCATGGATCCACTTGCACCAAAGCAATTCTCTATCAGTGAAAAGCAATCATATGTGTTTAGCCATGGCTGCCTTGTTACTATCCCTGATTCTTCTTATACCCAGTCCTCCTTCTGAAGGGGGAACGCATA
Source organism: Corymbia citriodora subsp. variegata (assembly GCA_014858505.1). Classification (NCBI taxonomy): domain Eukaryota; kingdom Viridiplantae; phylum Streptophyta; class Magnoliopsida; order Myrtales; family Myrtaceae; genus Corymbia; species Corymbia citriodora. The sequence continues at coordinate 47,961 of MU089519.1, forward strand.
CATCCTCCCAAGCCACCTTAGCACCTCGCGGTCCCATGGCAGGGCCTTTCCAGAGGAATTGTCTGCAAGTTTGTTCAATCTTATCCACTACCGATGTGGGGAGCCAAAATATAGATGCCCAATAAGCTTGGATGGCATGTAACACCGATTTAATTAGTTGTAAGCGGCCTGCAAAGGAAAGAAAACGGTGGGTCCAAGACTGGACTCTAGCCGTGAGACGGTTAACCAGGGCATTACAATCCCCTTTGCTTAGCCGTGATGTTATGATGGGCAAACCCAAATAGCGCACAGGGAGGGACCCGAGGCTAAAGCCAAGTGCTTGTAATATCTGGTGCTTTGTAGTCTCAGAACCTCCCGAAATAAAGACTTCACTCTTACTGGCATTAGGTACTAGCCCACTCCAAGAGGAGAATAATGTGAGTCCACCTTGGATGCAAGAGATGGATGCAAGGCTTGCTTTACTAAAGAGAAGTACGTCATCCGCAAAAACTAGGTGGGATAGTTGAGTAGCCTTGCACCGCCAGTGATATCGAAAATCAGGATGCTGAGTGTGAGAGTTGAGGACCCCAGAAAAAACCTCCATGATCAAGGTGAAGAGATATGGAGACATAGGGTCACCTTGTCTTATACCCCTACCACTTGTAAAAAAAACCATGTAATTCACCATTTATGGATAATGAAAATTTCGGAGTTCGGATGCACACCATGATAAGCCTTATGAGATGGTTGGGAAAGCCAAACGCTTGAAGGGTAGACTCTAGAAAATCCCAGTCAAGAGTGTCATAGGCTTTCTTAAAGTCCACCTTAATAACACACTTTGGAACATTAGGCTAAATGTGAAACCCACTGAAAAGTTCCTGAGCAAGTAGGATATTATCACTGATTCTTCTACCTTTGATAAAAGCTGTTTGAGCAGGACTAATCACATGTGGGAGAACCGCAGCAATTCTAGAGGAGAAAATCTTAGTAATGCACTTGTAAATGGTATTACAACAGGCAATAGGACGACAATCTGACACCGAAGTCGCATTGGGTATTTTTGGTACCAGAGAAATAATAGTATTGTTGACTTCCTTAAGGAGACACCCGGATTCAAGAAAATCCATCACTGCTTCAGTGACTGAAGGGCCAACCTTATCCCAATTCTTCTTAAAAAAATCTGCATTGTAACCATCAAGGTCGGGGGCTTTATTTCCTGGCAACGAGAACATGGCCTCACGAATCTCCGCAGGTAAGAAAGGTTGGGAGAGAGAGTTGATCTGATCCTCATTTAGAGGGGATTGAATAACATCTCTAAGCTCCTGCTTGGAGGGCCTTACAACCCTGTTGTTCGGGGTAAGAAGGTCCTGAAAGTATCCGACAATGACCTTAGGTATCTCCTTCAGGTCAGATAGCATATGGCCTGAACTGTCCAAGACAGAGATGATACGGTTACGAAGGTGACGATGATTAACCGACTGATGAAAAGAACTTGGTATTGTGATCCCCTTCCTTAAGCCAGCGGATTCTAGATTTTTTCCTGAAGAAAGCCTCCTCAAGAGCCCGGAGCTCATAGTAGTCCTTGAGCTGCACATATTCCTCTGTCGCCAACGAGCTATTCCCAGGGTCTAGATGAAGTGCCTCTTGGGTGGATAAAAGGACCATTTTTGCTGTAGCTACCCTCATGGAAATGTCTGAAAAAGCTTCTCTATTTAGGCATTTAAGCCGTCCTTTCAACAGTTTAAGTCTGACATACAGTTTGTACATATGTGAGCCTGAGACTTGGGCCTCCCAAGACTGGGTTACTAGTGTGGGGAAGTCAGGGTGGCTCATCCACTGTCACGCCCCGACTCTCGAGCTCGTGGCAACCCCATTACCTTGGTCGATTGAAAGCGACGTCCCAAGACCCATCGACGACCATTCATTTTATCTTTCCTTAAGCGCAAGCGGAAGACGAACCATCCCCAGATAAACAAACAATCAAACAGGGATAGAGGGATGAATAGCCAGAACAACAGCAACTACTCATTTGTTCAAATTACTAGATTAACCAACGAAGGATCATTTTCGAATTACAAGCCCGACAAAAAGGGGCCGATCCATCCTCTAAGCGAAACCAAAAGAACTAGGCTAATCCAACAGTACACAAAGAACCCTCGGGTTCTTCACCACGGTCACTCGGACCCATCGGACTCAAGCTCCATCGAGTCGATCACTGGAGAAGCGGGGGCAGGATTCTCCCTTGCGGCTACGCCATTCTAAGGACCTGAAAATGTTTACCACGACGGGTTGAGATAAAATCTCAGCGAGTTCTTCCCCCTAAGCCCCGGTTAGTACGCCAACTCAACCCGGGGTATCTCTCCAGAACCACCCCTCACTCAACCCACAACAAACAACCAAAACCAAACAACAGCCAACTACAGACAGGGCAACCAACAATCATACAGTCGCTTTTTACTCGTCTTTTCGATTTGGTTAGCTAAATTTTTGAATTGATCACTTTCAGTAAGTAATTGGATAAAATAAAGAAAAGCAATCCCTGTGGGAACGATACTCACTCATCACTTTATTACTTGTTGATATTGTGCACTATCAACTCATGCGTGCGTACCACAAATCATCACGACATTAAGAGCATGCGAATAATCAAAGCATCTCACACAACTTTCTCATGTCTCACACTCACACATGCTCTGATTATTAACGGCCCCTCCTGGGCCAACGGCACAACCTTATGGTTGGCGGTTCCTGGCTAAACCAGCTTCGTCCTCTTTACCTCGAGGCACGGCGACGTCAGGGGTCATCCCTTCCCTCTGACGGCATTCCCGAAGGAGCACAGGACTTGCCCACTACCGCAGTCCCGCAACTGACAGGAACATAGGACCCGCCCACTACCGCAGTCCCGTCACATGTCCCCCGTCAGGCAACTGACAAAAGTTAGGAGGACCAAACGGCCACGGCACAACCCCATAAGGATTGGCGGTCTTTCGGCAACGCTAGGGTTCCCTCTCTTAATGTGAGCATGCAACACATCATCAAGCAATCCATTTATATCTTTGCTCTGTCGTGAATGCAACATCACCCATGCTCATGCGATATGCCATTTCAGATAACCCACGCAATATGTCATGCGATCTCACTCGACAATTCCAAAATCCAAATCCAACCAACACTTGATCACGCATTTCATCAATATTCACGAATATAATTAACAATCAGCACTTCAATTAATCATAACAATCAACAGCACATCAAATTCAGACAAAAATTAGCTTCCGGATGAACAGTGCCGTGAACAGTAATCGTGAACAGTAATAGTGAACAGCAATTATGAACAATGATTTTTCCGAAATTCAATTAATTAAAACATTTAATCCAGAAATTAAAAAAAACATTAATTAAAACAATTAATCAATTCAATTAAAGAAAATCATGCTTAATTAATCACATAAACACAATTAATCCCAAATTAAGCACAATTAAGCTAAATAAGCAAAATTAAACTAATCTAATCTTAATCATCTATCTAACCACCTATCTTAGGGCTAATACAACTTAATTAAACCCCTTAAACCAAAATTAACACTAACTAACCAACCCTAAGCAAGTTTAGGCACTAAATAGGGATTAGGAGCTAAACTCACCCGTTAAGCGCGCCGACGACACGGACGCGGCGGCGGCGATGAACCCGACACCCGGGGACCTCTACCACAGTGATCCAAGGCGGTCCCGGGGCTGAGAACAGCAACAACAAACTTGAAATCCCTCTGCAATTCTGAAAAACTGACTGTACAGGAGGAAAGCTGCTGACCGGAGTTGAACGGGCTGCCCGGAGCTCCGGCGAGCGACGGGCCAGCGACCAACGGCACCTGGGGGTCGAGGGGGAACCACTTGTGGCTGGTATGGGTGGAGATTGGGTCGGAAAGGGAGGAAAATGGCCGAAACAGCAAAACAGAACAGCAGTAGGCGGTCAGAAAACGGTCAGGCCGGCGGTAGCTTTCGGCGGGAATACGGGTTGACCGGAAGCTCCTTCCGGCGATCGGCTGATGCTATTTGAATGGAATTTCTCTTCTGAACACAACGGCGGGTGGCACGAGATGAGATTCCAACGGGAAGGCAATGAACAACTCAGATTTCGGTGAAATGTCAAACTGAAAAACAGAAGAAAGGAAGGTTAACCATGGGAGAGGTGCTGCGATTTTGGAGAAGATGAAGAGGAGAGAGAGAGTGAAGTGAAGGCTGAAGGATAAGCCTTATCCAAGCCATCAAGGCTTGCCCCACTTGCCAAATAATGACCTCATCTTATCTCTCTTCCTTTTTGACTTTTCTTCAAAATATCCAAAGGCATTTTGGTCATTTCCACCTTGCACATTTCCCAATCTGTCCTTGGGCTGAAAATGAAGGGCGGGCCTAGGAAATGGGCCAGAAAATGAATAGGAATGGGTTCGGGAATTTATTGGGCTCGAATCGGCTCGGGTTTAGACAATAGGCTCGGAAGGGTAAATGGTCGGTTTGGCCCAACGGGCTCACTTGCTTGCCTCGGGCCTTCTAGGGCGGCTGTCCCATCTTGGGCGTGAGGCCCACACTGTTCTTGCCCGGCCCACGTCCTCGTAGGCTCGTTTTCTTGGTCCGAAAATCCCTTTTCCAAATACTCGGCTCAACCGGCAGTGTCGATTGTTTAAGAAGCATCGTCCAAAAGTCCTTCTTGAACATTCCCGAAAATTCGAAGTCCAATACTGGATTCTCATGCCTTGTCAATTTCGCCCGAATGCCATTTTGGTACTACTCAGACTGACAGGTGGCTTTGAGGATTCACGCGTAACCGACTCGTGCCAATTCACGTTCAAGACTTCTCGACACATGGACGTCCTTGACTACATGAAATTGCGAAGGATCGATTCTTATTTCTAAGTACACGATTATCAAGGATCGACATAGGGCCATTCGCGGGTTCGATAATAGTAGACGGAATCACCCGTCATCCCATTATGTTCTGTCTGCGAATCGACTTCTATTCGTCCCTGAAATCGGCCTGCATGACTACAGGATCGTCCTTACGCAAATCTCACGGTCTAGTCGTTTTCCCAGGTCAAGTTCTTTAGTCGCACGAGTTCTGTCCTCATTAGCCTTTCCCCTCAAGGTCAGTATCTCAGGAGTGATCAGTTCCGAGTGAGATCAACCAACAATGCATTGGCGAAATTAATGCTCGTTCCTCCCTAAAAGGACTCGAATTTTAGGATGTTACATCCACATATTAAAAAATTTGAATGGAATACACCGAGATCCAGGAGCAAGTATTCTCACAACCATAGGGGTATGGTCTGATAAGCCCGGGGCAAGAAAAGATGCTTCCGAGAAGGAGAAAGCAGTGCACCAGCTGTTGTTAACCAAAACCCGATCAATTTTTCGTTGTTTCCTTCGGGTACCGGAAGAGGTTAACCAAGTAAACTGAAAACCCACATATCGAAGATCAACAAGTTCGGCCTGATCCAAGCATTCCTTGAACTCATCAAAAGCAGGAATCCAAATATCGGGGCTCCCCATGCGGTCAGAAGAGTCCCTGATGGCATTAGAATCTCCAGCAACCATCCAAGGACGATCCTTTAGCAAGGAGCTCAAACTAGTTAATTCACTCCAAAGGGGTCTACGGGCGCCAAAAGAATGTTCCCCATATACCACAGAGAGAGATAAAGTAGTCCCCGAGTTCAAAAGATTGACATCTCCATGAATAATCTGGTCAGTTTTAAGCTGAGTATTAAAATATACCAAAAACGGATCCCATCCAATCCAAATACGCCCTCGAGGAGAGTGCTCATAATTAGAAACCCACATCCAACCAGGAAGAAGACTAGAAGATAGGTTGGGAAATTTATTAGCCGGGACTTTAGTTTCCAAAAGACCAACACAAAATATATTATTATGACGCACAAACTGTCTAACTTCAGCTTGCTTGATGGGATTCATCAAACCCCTTACATTCCAAAAACCAAAAGTCATAGGCTATTAAAATGAAAAGGACAAAAGATTTATTTTCTATATGGGCGTCTCCTAGTGGAAATTGGTTGTGCCTTACCAGAAGCTAACCCATGAGATGATCCCGATATATTATCCTGCTTAGAATTTTTCTTGGCAAGAGAGGTAGCGGGGGGGATCCTTAGCCTATTAACCTGCTCAATTTTTACCTCAGTAAGTTGTAGTTCAGGAGAGTGAGTCTCCAATTGGCCAGATGGTAAACTCATCTTCTGTTCTGAACAAGCAGCAAAAACAAATTCAGCATTGTTAGAGGCAGGAGGGCCATCATCAACAGGATCTGTGTTGTTGGAGACAGGACATATGGCATCAGCAAGGTCTGTTCTAACCTGTCCAATAGCCCTAGTCACAGCAGCCTTTGCCGGACTTCCATCAGCAGCAATCGATGCTACACTAGACAGCATCATGGGCCCATCACCAGCAGCAGATCCAGCACTTACATCAGAAAGAAAACCAGCAGCCTTGCCAATGCCAGCATCAGAACCAGCCACACCAGGGTTTAGAGGACCCATATCAGAATTAGAGCCAGCAATCTGTGGAGCAGCACAACCAGTATCTTGGCTCATTCCAAGACTACGGTAGGTAGCAGCAAAGTTCTGCAAAGTGGAGTCACCGCCTACTCCCACATGAGCTCTGTCTTCTCCCTCAATTGCAGCACCTAAGTCTGCCACTGTGGGAGCAGCAACTTCACGATCAAGCACTGGAAAAGCAACAGCAGAATCATCCTTCTGACCTGACCAGTTAACAGCAACTTTTGCCAGCTTGTTAGCAGCAGCAGCATCTCCAGAAGTACCAGCAATCTCAGTGTTTTCATCCAAATCGTCTGCTGAGTCAAAGGATGGTGGGTAAGCAGTAGCTGGTTGCTTATTTTTCCAAACGAGCGCTTGTGTTTGCTACTGACTTGTGTCCACTCTGCAGCAGCCTGGGGTCTGATCAGTGTTGCTGTGACAGGAGCTCCATGAAGACAAGAGTCCTGACCATTCCTACCAGCAAGAGACTCAGAAGGTTGCCCAGTGCCTATGCTCACCAGCTCAGCCTCTGGAGGGCAATGGACTTGAGCATGGCATCTATGTCCAAAAGTACCGCATCTTTGGCAAGTAACAAGCTTCCACTCGTATTCTACATCTACTACACGAGGTTGCCCATTTAAATGGACCGTAATAGCATCACAACAAGTTTTTGTGGCTGAAAGTTCAACACACACCAGAGCAAAGGAAATCATTTTCAAATGTTCCATTCTTTGATCTACATAGAGCGGTCTTCCCACTACACTAGCAACTTTACTAATACCTGTAGTTGACCATAACCCATAAGGAAGGTTCTTAAGCCTTATCCACACCGGTATAGAGGAGTGATCTCCTTTTTTCAGTTCTAGCATAGGGTGCCATTGTTGAAGGATTAGGGGCACTCTAGCCACTGTCAAAGGACCCCCTTCGATCACTTTTCTTCTAAAGTCAGAGTCTGAAATATGGAAGAAAAAGAAACCCTGATCATTGGCCTTGACCTCTAATAATCGATGACCTCAAAGATGTTTAAGGGCCGTCTCGACAAGCTTGAAAGGGAGCTTCTTCCCCACAAGGTATCCAACTAGGTATTCATGCCAGATAGGATCAGCAGCATCAAGGTCTTCGTCAGAGCAATGCACTTCGTTAACCCCGTCTGAACATGGCTCGAAAAAGGTTAGCGAGTACCCTTTCATAGCCGCTTTGGCTACATTGGCCCAAGAGCGAGTGGCTGGAGCCGGACCATCTAGATGAGGCGTTAAATTTGGGGTCTGTATTGCTGCAGAAGAGCCAATAACATTCAAAATAGAGGGTTCCCCAGTTCTAATGACCCCGTGAGGTTCCCCAACAGCAGAAATGTGACCAGCTACCTTCCCCTTGAGCGTTGAATCAACCGTCACGTGCCTCCCAACCGGAGCCCTACTCCGGCTACGTTGGTGACCACCCCTATCCGGACGAAATTCCGGACCAGCAACCCTCCTTTCTAACATATCAGCAGAGACTAATATCCAACTATCTGCTTCCCGTAAAGCCCTCCATCCCAGAACAGAGACGCTGGAATAGAGTTCTTACCTAGTGCCAATAGCTGCACCTCACCTTCTCCCCGAAGAATTAGTGGGGCCAGCAGAGAGGACAGGAACTCCCAGCGAGAGCGGGGTGAGGCGAGGATAGGAGCCGACGAACTAGTCCACCGCAGGCCTCTGCAATTCCTTCACAGAGAAGGGTCAGCAGGAGCAGGGGAAGAAATCCTCAGCAGAAGCAACTCGAATGAAGCTTTCTGGCCACCGGAGTAGCTTCACCGGATCGGCGGGTGAACAGTAGTCAAGAAGCCAGCTTGAGAGGTTTTTGGTCGATCCGTAATTTCAATTAATTGTTAGCCAAAATTTGCAACTTAATCGAAATTGAATTCAATTAAAATTGCAAGACATCTATTAGCTTAATTGCCCATGTCTAAAGGGATCTATTATGTTGAAATTGACCTCATATGAATGGCATGACTTTTATGTCAAAATTAAATTGAGGGCCAATGTCTAAATTAAACCTCAATTCATCAAATTAAACCTTAGTCATGAATGGGTCAACTTGAATTTTATGAATTGAAGCTCAATAACCCTATTTTCTTAAAGTCAAGTAAGCTAAATCCCCCAAATCGATAGGTTGGCAAATGAATTTCCTCAAATTGACCCCAAATTTGGACTTACTTACAAAATTGAGTAGAATGGAAGTATTAGTTCGCAAACTATGTAGAATGGATTCGGACCTCTAATTAGGAGCAAAAATGTCAACTCATATTCCGGCTTGCCCGATCTTGAAATTGATTGAATAAGTAAATGGGTAATTGTCTCTAGATCAAATGTCGCAAAATGAACTGAGCCTAATTATGATCAAAACAAAAGTACTTTGTTTTTGGCTGATTTTAAACCTAAAAACAAAAAATTTGGAAAATGAAGTTTTTAATTGATTTTCGCAAAATTTTTGAAGCTAAAATCAAATAGAAGATCAAATGAAATGATTTGGTGATTTTTGTATTTTTCCATTTTTTGTTTTATAGATTTGACCAAAAATCAAACTTTAGTTGACTTTTCACTAGATGTTTGATTTTGTAG
>MU089519.1:59539-89501 GCA_014858505.1 Corymbia citriodora subsp. variegata
TATCAATTAATAATTAATGACAGCACTTACTGTCAAATATTCCTTTTTTTTTTGTCGGTACTACTACCAAATAATTCGAGTAGCAAGGAATGGATTAGACAAATGGATAAAGATAGCAATAGTAATGAATGACAACTCGTACATAGAGGAGGGATCCAACCAGGAATTGAGTATGCAGAGACATCTTATGAGCATGATTTACTTTTGTCAATGCACTACTTCCTAAAAAATTATCCAAATTTTTTTAAATTTATTACCCAACAATCAATTCAACTGTTTATATTTAAATTTGTCAATTTTTTTTTGGTCGGTAAAAGATCATTTCATTTTAACAGGAAAACATAAATGGATACATCAAACGTGCTTCGGACCGTAACAAGTCCAACAGATGAGGCGGTGGAAATGAAACCCAATACAAAGGAAGAGTGTTGTGGAGTTGGACTTTTGCGATCCAATCCACAACATTATTATAAGTTCTAGGGCAATGGACCAAGCTAGGGTTGGGCAAAAAAGTCAATGAAGTACTGCACGCTTGGACCGGTTCTCTTTCCTCCCAGTGGGTTGCTCATCACCACTTATTTGCTGAACTACAGATAGGTTGTTGGATTTAACCACCCACTTTCTGACCAGAAGCATACCCGAGACCTTGCAGCAAGCCTAGGGTTTCAGCTTGAAAGACTGACCGCGTCTTCACCACTCGAGCAAATCCCCCAGTCATCTTACCTGTTGAGTCCTGGCATACACTTGCGACGGCACCAGAGTTTGATTCTCGAAGGAAGGAGCTGTCGACATCGAGTTTCAGAGATCCACACGCCGGCGGTACCCAATTCAGAAGTGCAGTACTCCGATTTGTTGCGATTTTCTTGGTCTTTGTATGTGATGCTAGGGCTGCTTTTACTTCTCCTTGCGGATCCAGTTTTTGGGCTCTGAAGATGGCGTTATTGCTCACCTTCCAAATATACCACAGCGTCTTTGTCACAAGCTCAAGCGAAGGTGAGTCCCTTTCACTTTTAATGAAATTCAAGTGCCACTTATCTATGCTTGTGAGGCCGTGACTCGATATCGGGATCTGTAATGGGGAGTTTGCCCAAATTTCATTCGTCCAGGGGCACAAGAGGAATATGTGTTCGGGGGTTTCTAGAGTTGATTTACAAAGCAGACGCAGCGATTCGGGTAATACTCTTCTCCTGTAGAGATTTTTTGCTATGCTAGTAATAGATCGATCGATCAAATATTAGTATCTTGCCGTTGATTGGCCCACCACCTCGACAATCATCGATCTGCCTCACCACATATCGGGTTGCCACTTCAACCACCATTCATTTCATTGATCATCGTTGAAGGCCTCAGACCTTGTTTGACGCCATTGAAGTCCGTGAGGTCTCAACCTCCTAGCAACCGTCAACAGAAAGTTGAATTTAGAACACTATATCACCAAGGTCATAGGTGACAATTGCCATGTTGAACTTATCAAACATTCAGCAAACGTCTTTGCTTTCCCGTTGTCTTGCTTTGAATAGTTCGATCGTTTGTAGAAAACTGGCTCGAATATTATTCTTTTTTAGGGGCAAATATTTTATTGTTGTTAACTTGCTAGTACTATCACATCCCTCAAAGGAGGTAGGCCATAATCTTAGAACTAGTCAATGCATATATTGTGGATGATGATCTCCTACCTATCTAAATAAATATTGAATCTAATGCTCTTTTTTATCGGTCAAGACATGATTAAATGCGGAACGAACTTGTCTTCATGTCTGAGCTCTCCAACGAATTACCATTCTTTGATTTTTCGATTCTTCCTTTCTCTTCGAAAGGGTGAACAAAAATTCACGTGGGCTCTTCACTAAGCAAAATATAAAAAGGAGAAAAAAGATGTCAGGAGGACCGAGCTAAAGCTACTGAATTATAATGTGATAAAGTCTAAGCGCGCATTACACTGTTCAAATTCATCGAATACAAATCAAGGTCCAAGTGTGGGATAGCATATCATTTCAATTCCCATTTTTACCTCATATCATTTCAAGAGCTAAGTAATGTGAACGTGAGTAATATTTAACAAATTTATCACTTAAACTCATGATTTTACATTAAAGAAAATGAATCAGTGATGGAAGAAAAGCAATTGTGCACTTTGAAAATTAATATAACTTCATTTCCTTAATTAATCCTACTTTATATTCTTAGATGCTTTTCATCCCATTTTCTATGGTGGCTATAATTTCAACTGAAAGATGGTATGACAAATTGCAATGTCATTTGCTAAAATAGTCATAGATATGGGTGAGACAAGAATTCAATTTTTCAAGGTGCCTTGCAATTTTTTTTTTTTGGTCGAAAAAGATGCACATTTCATTAAATACTAAATCAAAGTTTGTGCAACATCTGAGCATAATAAATCTGCAAGAGCTTGTAGAGGGTTCGCAAGCCAACTATAAGGAAGGAGCTTCTTGCAATGGATCTTCACGATCCAATCTACGTCTTGATTTGTGTCTCTGAGACAATGGACTAGCTGGACACCTAAGTCGGTGTAGTCGAAATCTCAGTTCCCATCACATAGTGCACAAGTGATAAGTTATCACTCTCCACAACAGCCTGCAGATCAGTTTCACTGTGCAGATCAAAGAGAACTTTTACCCTTTCAAGCGTCTATTGCAGGGCCAAAGTTTCAACTTCAATTACCGACGAAGCTCGAATCGATTTGACGAAACCGTCCACTACAACACCATTTGAATCTCAGTGCACTCCAGCAACAGCTTCATCTGTCGTCCCTTACACCTACGAGCCATTCGAGTTAAATTTCAACACTCCAGACGCTGGTGGATCCACTTCTCAGGTTGATTTCCAACTCTCTCGATTTTTGATTTTGTCTCTAGGTTCCACCTAAAGTAGCTTTTTGGCGCTGCAAAAGCCTTATCGACCACCATGGTAGCTTGCGGCTGTCTTGATTGAAAAACATCAGCCTTTCGGGCATTCCAAATTGACCACAGGATTCCAGCAAGCTCTTCTCTTTTCGGTAAGAGATTCTTCTATTCAAATAGCATTGAACCCATTTGTCCATTTGCATAATATTATGTTGCTGAATTATAATATGGAGCCTTTGATCAGACCAAACCTCTTTTGTCCAAGGGCAGAGGAGAAGTAAACATTCTGCTGTTTTGGGCATTTGGCGACACACGGGGAAAGCGGATCAGGTGTGGCTTTCCTCTTGTACAGATTCTCCTTAGTAGGAATTGCATTCTAGTATACACTCCAGAGAAATAGTCGAATCTTGGGAAAGGCTTTCCAATATATTTGTCCATAGGATTCTAGGTGGTTGATTGGAGGATGATGTTTGATCAATACTCTCTTACTGGGCTGTGGACTGTAGCTTGTTATAGGTGCTTTTAACTATGAAGCTTCTAGCTTTATGTATTGTCCACACAAGTCTATCTTCCCCAGCATTCCTACTCAAAGGAATGACCACAATTTCCTCCACGATGCTCTCATCGAACAAACTATTCAGCAACTGCTCATTCCACACCATCTGGTTATGGTTAATCAACCCCTCCACTCTTTGAGGGACTCCTTGGTTGGCTGGTCCCCCTAGCGCACCAACTAATGACCAAGTGTCGTCCCATACGTTGATAGATTTTCCATTTTCCACACCACCTGACATCCGATGCAAGTGAATCCCTTCCTAGCATTAAGCTTTGCCATCCCCTAGACGGTCTTATTCCTTTCCCTGTAGTCCAGAAATTTCCCTGTGCATAGTATTTGCCCTTCAACAATCTACTCCATAGAGCGGTGGGTGATTGTGAGGGCCTCCAAGCTTGTTTACCCAACATTGCTCTTTCAAAGATGATTAAATCTTGGAAACCCAATCCTCCCATGTGTTTCTTGGTCTTGAGGATCTCCCATTTCTTCCAATGCAATCCTGCTTGAGCCTCATTTGGTTTCCACCAAAAAGATGCAATCTTCTTTTCTATGCTTTTGCTTACATTTATGGGTATTTTAAATAAGGTGCATTAGATTTGACTTTTTAGTGACACTAAAAAAAAATTGGAAAGTATGATTGACCAACTTTTGAAGCAAAAGCGCGTGCATGAGGGCTAGTGTACTTTAATGTGTACATAAGGAGAAAAAACAACAAACTCAAGACGATATGTCTTTCGAGTATTCATGAATAATTTATAATTTGCAAAAAATAAAAATAAAATGAAAGACAAAAACTCATTGGTTCGGATGCCATTTCCTGGAAGTCACAGCAAAGTATTTCACTGGGGTAGCTAAGATGTCAGGCTCACCCACGAGCAACTTCATTAGAAAAAATTAATTAAAACTCCTATTCTTAGTTGACCCACAAATAAAAAATAAAAAAGGAAGCCATGCATCTGGGTACAATGAACATATAGAGAAGATAACACGGTGTACAAACTACCTCAAACAAGGTACCAAATCTTAGGCAACTTATTGTTCATTGTTAGCCTTCTCTATTTCCTGATTCTAATGGCTTCTTCTTCTTCTTCCAAACCAGAAATGAGTTATCACATCTTCCTGAGTTTTAGAGGTCTAGATGTTCGCAACAACTTTCTTAGTCATCTCTATACAGCTCTAGATCAGACGGGAATATACACTTATATCGACAGTGAAGAACTGAGAAAGGGAGAGCATATATCACCTGCACTTATGAAGGCGATTGAGGATTCGCGAATTGCAATTGTCATTTTCTCTGAGAACTATGCTTTCTCAACATGGTGTTTGGAAGAGGTGGCGAAAATCATGGAGTGCAAGGCACATAAGGACCTAATTGTGTTGCCAGTCTTTTATAAAGTGGAACCAAGAGAAGTGAGAGGAGGAAGAAAGAGTTATGGGATAGCTATGGATAAACATGAGTCCAAGTTTGGGAAGGATTCGGAGATAGTGAAGGGATGGAGGAATGCTCTTTTTGCCACCGGTAGCCTTTCTGGGTGGGAGTTAAATGACGGGTAAGTAGTAATTGATGTGACGCTGATTTGTCATTGTTTTTTATATGCTGAATTACATCTATCATTTTTATTCTGATGAAACTTAATCATTTCTTTGAACCACTGAATCAATGAGTCAAATAAGTTTCTAGATTTTGCTAGAGATGAAGCAAAGCTTATAAAGAGAATTCTGGAGGAGATCTCTATGCAGCTAGACCGAACACCCCTACATGTTGCTAAGCATCCGGTTGGGATACATCCCCAAGTGGTAAAGCTGGAATCGATGTTAGATCTTGACTCTGATGATGTTTTCATGATAGGATTATGGGGACAGGGAGGCATAGGAAAAACAACTTTAGCTAAAGCCCTTTATAATGTTATTTTTAGACAATTTGAGGGTTCATGTTTTTTGGCAAATGTTCGAGAAGCTTCAAAAGATTCTAAGGATTTAGTTCCTTTGCAAGAAAAAGTGTTGGCCGAGATATTACTTAGACAAAGATTAGCAGTAAATAGTGTTGATAGAGGTATTAGTTTAATGCAAACTAGACTTTGCCGCAAAAAAGTTCTCCTTGTTCTTGACGATGTCAATGATGTAAAACAGTTAAATGCTTTAGCTGGAGAGTGTGAGTGGTTTGGTAAAGGAAGTAGGATCATCATTACGACGAGAGATAACCATTTGCTAACTTCCTGTGGGATAGATAAAGATCACATCTATGAAGTTAAAACTCTAGAGAATTGTGAAGCTCTTGAACTTTTCAATAAGTATGTTTCTCTAAGAAACAACATAATAGTAATGAGGAGAGATCTTGTGGTTAGTGCTTTGCATTATGCTAATGGACTTCCTTTAGCACTTGAAGTATTGGGCTCTTTCTTATGTGGTAGAAGAGAAAATGAGTGGGAAAGTGCATTGAATAAACTTGCCAAAAGTCCCAACAAAACCATCAACGATGTTCTTAAGTTAAGTTATGATGGATTAGAGAACTATGCAAAGGAGATCTTCCTTGATATAGCCTGTTTCTTCAAGGGGCGATCTATTAAGTATATTATGAAAGTTCTTGACTGTTGTGGTTTTGACACAACTATTGGAGTGCAAGTTCTTATCGAAAAGTCCTTGATAATTGAAGAGAAAGGGACCCTACAGATGCATGACTTAACTCAGTTGATGGGCATGGATATTGTTAAACAAGAATGTCATGATGATCCCGGAAGACGCAGTAGATTATGGGTTTTTGATGATGTTCTTGATGTTTTATCAGGGGATATGGTAAGATTTGCTGGTATAGACACTGATTTTGGTCTCTTATTCTCTGACTTTGTATATTAATTGCAATGCAAATTCTATGAATACAGGGAACAAATGCAGTAAAAGCCATTGTTTTGGATTTACCCAAGCTAGAGGACATATACATAGGTCCTAATGCTTTTGCAAATTTGAGAAGGTTGAGGATGTTCATCATGGTTAATGTGCATAATTCTTTCGAAGGTCCTATTTGTCTTCCTAATGAACTAAGATGGTTTGAATGGCCCAAATGTCCTTGGATGCCAAAATTTTTCTCTGGTTCAAAGAAGTTAGTTGGACTTGATCTACACAAAAGCAACATCCTGGTAGTGGGGGAGCAATTTCAGGTGCACATTTAAATAATGGTCTCTATTTTCTTCTCTTTTGTATATTCATATCTATTGCCATATCGATATGAATGTGTATTATTGAAAAATTTGAATGCAACAATTGCTAATTCGGATGATGCTAGTCACTGTGCTTAAGAAACACCGACATCTATTAAATTGTTTATATATGATTAAGGTATTAAATACAGGATGTTGATCTACCACATGAACAAACATGAGTGGAACTTCCCGTTTTAGGACACTTTCCTATGTGAATATTGATTTTCATTCAAACAAAGAATATTCAAGAAAAAGTCCAATCTCATTTTCAGAAAAAAAAAAAGCTCAGAGAGGAAAACAAATATTATAAGTATTATAACCTTTGTACGGCGCTTAATTGAGTATCATAACTTTTTTTTTTAATTATTTAAGTGTCATGACTTCCACATATCACTTGAATGGCCATACTTTTTAAAAAACATTTACCACTAGTGTTCGATACTTGATACTTGTGGCGAATGTTACAAAATATATTTACTTTGAGTATAATAACTTTCAATATATCACATGAATGCCCTTACTACGTTCACCACTACTTCGGATTTCTGATACTTGTGGTGAATGTTACAAAATATTTACTTGAGTATAATAACTTTCAATATATCACTTGAATGCCTTTACTACGTTTATCACTAGTGTCATATCATGTCGGATCCGATACTCATTGAACGTTTTTAAAGAGGTATGTCACTCAAGTGAGCGATCAAAAAATAATGACATTTAAGTAATCGAAAAATAAAATCATAACACTACAAACATTATGACACACGTGATGTATTTGTTGCGAGCATAAAGCATCGGTGACTTTTGAGTATCGAAAATTGAAACATAAGTTATGACACTTTGAACTTGAATGCTTCAGAATGTTTATCAAAGTTGATTTCATTGTCTTTCTGCAGGACTTCAAGAAACTGAGGTTTATCAATTTCAGCGAATGTGAGTCACTTGTTTGTTTACCCGACCTCTCATGCACTCCTAATCTTGAGGAATTGGATCTCCATGATTGCAAACATTTGGTAGAAGCCCATAAGTCGGTTGCATATCACGAGAAGCTACGGTTGTTGAATTTATATGGGTGTAAAGAGCTAAGTGTTTTTTCAAGTGTGCTCAAGTCCAAAAGCCTTCGATATCTCAATCTTACCGATTGCTCAAAGTTGGAAATGTTCCCCAATATTCCAGATAAAATGGAGGCCATGCAAGAACTTCAATTGAAAGGGACTGCTGTTAGACAACTCCTTGCATCCATAATAAATCTCGTCTCTTTATGGCTGTTAGAGTTAGATAAGTGCAAGAACCTAACAACCCTTCCGTCTAGCATTTATAAGTTACAGAAGCTCAAGAGGCTGAGTATTCAAGGTTGCTCAAATTTAGTGGAGTTTCCAAAGTATGAGGAGAACTCAAATGATTCCCATGTGAAGATGGGATTTCCAAATTTATTCTTGCTGAGATTAGGCGGATGCAATCTATCAGGAGTGGAGTTCCTTGAGAATCTTTTCTGTTTTCCCAAATTAGAATGTTTATCACTGAAGGGAAACAATTTTACTAGCCTTCCTACAAGCATTAAGCAGCGCCATTGTTTGGGATCATTAGATGTTTCCAACTGCCGACGACTTCGAGAGATTCCCGAGCTTCCACCTTTGCATGTTATCAACGCAGGTGGTTGCGAATCTCTACATAAGATTCCAGATCTACCGAGTGCCACCACCTATGTTGGCTTAAATTCATGTGATGAATTAGTTGGCAAAGGATTGACCATGACTCATGTGCTCCCACTTGAGGTTACACACTCTCTCTTCCTCTGAATTACAAGTATTGTCTCTACACGTGTATGTAGTGAAAGTGGCCACACAAGTGTTTTGGACTTGTCCTCCTTTATATTGCATGATAGAACACTAGTGTGCGGTGGAATTACGAGCATTATTCCTTTCTTTTTTTCTCTCTTTTCGTAAATTTACAAGGATTACTAACTGACTCATTTAACTCTTCCACGTAAGCACTGATCACAAAGTTACGGGAAGATGGTCACGGGGAAGAAGGCTCTTTTTTTTTACCTGGAGGAGAGATGCCAGAGTGGTTGCTTCCGGTTGAGGGGAACTCTACATCTTTCATGGCTTCACGTCGCTTGTACGACAAGTTCCTAGGATTTGCTTTCTGTTTTATATATGAACAGGGAAGAGGAAAAGAGTTTCCCATGGTCGAGATCCGACCACACATTAATGGCAAGGAGGGGATGGTTAGCAGTCTATTCATACCGTATGATCAAGTGATTTCTGATCACGTCTGCCTTGCATATTTCAAACCAAGATTGCTGTGGGAAAGACTCGATTTTGGTCAAGCTGATCTGAATCATTTCCAGTTTAGCTTTATAGTACATCGAGTAGTCTTGGCCAAGTGGGGATTCCGAATAATGTGTGAGCATCTAGAGGATGACCTGAAGGCTGTGATTCCAGACAATGAGCGACCCCATCCAGCTTTACTCTATGAGGTTGGTCACAAATGTACGCGCTATGGGGTTTATCATGCTCATGTATCAACAGAATCAAAGGAAGAGAGTTCAGGAGGAACAGATTTACAGGAGAAGCCACCAGAACCAGCTTTAGTCCATGAAAGCAGTCTTGCATCAAGAGCTCTTGAGGATATTGCACTTGCCCAGAGAAATGGCCCTACCAGTGCAGGGGAAAGCGTGATGGGGGTGCAAAATACTGAAGCTGGACGTGACAAAAGAAACAGACAGGCGAGCACAACAGAAGACGAAATAGACGAAGAGCGACGGCAAAAGCTCCTCAAGCGAATGAAGAATCAAGAAAGGACCTAGAATAGGGAACCAGAGCAAGTAATTACCAGTGGTTTCATTCTTCCTTCATTTGCCATCTGATCCGCGAGAAAGGTGCAGGAGTGAGATCGCTACACATCGAGGGAGAGTATGTATTCATCCGATTTCTTACCAAAGGCATGGTGACCATCACTTACCAGCTGCTTTTGGCTTTTTTCTTTCCCCTCTTTTCACTTTTCATTGTGTTCTCTTCAACAACTTTCTACGGTAGAACTTTTCGCCATGATGACTTGTTTTGTGCCTACTTCATTCTACACTAGAACAGCTACATCTACACGGCATGAGACCATCAACAAAAATTGTGATGAACAAAAATTGTGATGAACAAATATTTATGCTTGTGATACTGGTGAATTTTACACAAAAAGTGACGGTGCATTTTTCTGCTGTGAAAAATATTTATGCAACTATATATATCCACTGAATTTGCGTGATGATTTATCTGACTCCATAACATAGGTATAGTGTTGGAAAAGATAGATACAATTATTTGAGAAACTTGAAATAATGCATTTATAACCTTAGAAGAACCTTAAAGAGACAGAAGCGGCAGATCGACCAACACACGCCAATTCAATCTATCTAGCCTTTTTTAGCTAGCCAACACTGACGTTGCACTTTTTAAATAATATTATATTTATTTTTTTGAAATTTTATAAATTTTTTCTTTTTTCTTTTATTTTCTTTAATTTTTTCCCGTTCCTTAGGGCCGGTGAGAGTTACTGGCCCCTCGCCTAGTCTGGGCAAGGGCTGCAACAGCCCTGCTACCTCACTCGCCTAGATCGGGCAAGGCTATCATGGCCCTTGCCAAATATGGGTGAAGGGCCGTGCACCCATGTTTGGGCTGATGAGGTTGTCACAGCCCTTGCCTAGAGCCGATGAGGGCCTAAACACTCTCACCAAGTGCCAAGGGAAGGAGAAAAAATTAAAGAAAAAAATCATAAAAATTTCAAAAAATTATTAAAATATTATTTAAAAAATATCACGTTAGTGTTGGCAGGGCCATATTAGCACTAATTGGTTAAAATTGGTCGGATGGACTAAACTAATACAAATGCAAAAGGTTTAGAACAAAAATGACAAAAAAAGTTTAGGACTAAATTGATATAATTATAATAGATTTAGGATTTTTTGATAATTTTCTCAAATATTTTCTATCAATGGAAATATAAAAAGGTAAAGGATGGAAAAGATTGCAAAACAAGTTATGATGGTTCAGCCTTTCTATTCGGTCTACTCAACTCTTTAAACTCTAATCGCCCAAGACTAAAATCTGCTAGTGCGACCCTTGAAGTCTTTGACCAGATGAAGTTGCCTCTACAAAAATAATTTCTGCAATGTAGCGCCAAGTCCTCTGGCACGAAATAAGCAGAAACTTTTCTTCCCGTGTGAGCTCTCCAAGAAGTATCTTCCTTTGTTTTTCATTTCTTGCTTTTTTCATTTTCTTAAAGTGATGAGCCGATATTCAGGGTGCGTTTGGTTGGGTTTTCCCAAGGGGCTTTCGGCCCCGAAAGCACCCTTGGGAAAATACAAGTGCGTTTGGCTTGCAATTTTGAAGGGCTTTGGGGAGATGCAATTGCATCTCCAAGTATCCTTAAAGGCCCTTAGGTGAATGCAGGTCTAGAGGTGCATTTGCAAGTTGCATTTTTGGAATGCAACTTGAAGGATCACTGTTCATCTTCCTCACGTGGCCAACACCGCCGACGACCGCCGACGACCGTCAACGACCGACGACCGCCGGCAACCGATGACCGTCGGCCACCAAGGAGGGCGATCGCCGACCAAGGGAGCGACTGCCTGGGTTGCCTCCTCAGGCAGCCGTCGCCCGTCGCTTGGGTCGCCACCTCAGGCGACGGGCGTCACCTGGTTTGGGCGACCCAGGTGGTCGCGCGACCACCGCCTGGGTCGCCGCCTCAGGCGACGGCCGTCGCCTAGTTCGGGCGACCCAGGCGGTCGCGCGACCACCGCCTGGGTCGCGAACCCAGGCGACGGCTATCGCCTGGTTCGGGCGACCAGGCGGTCATGCAACCACCGTCGTCGCCTAGGTTCGCGACCCAGGCGACAGGCGACCGCCGCCTGCGGTCGTCCAACCTCAAGCGGGGCGGCCTGAGGTCGCCCGACCTCAGGCGGGGCTACCTGAGGTCGCACGGCGGCCAGATCTGGCCGCCCGGAGCTTGACCAGCGGCCAGATCTGGCCGCCGGAGTGTGGCCGGCGGCCAATCTGGCAGCCGGAAAGTACATTTGAAAAAAAAAAATTATTTACAATTTTTTTTTAATACAAAATTTCGCAAAAGCCCATTGACAAAATATAGTATTCACCAAACGGCACTTGGGTCAAAGTTGTTTCACAATACAAAATTTACCAAACAGTATTTGCATTTCGAGAAACCCCTTTAGCTCAAAGATATTTGCATTTTCCCAAGTGCATTCCCCCAAAGCCGAACCAAACGCACCCTCACTTGGCTTGGGCAAAGTGATATATGAAAGATAAAAAGAAAAGGAATATCACAAGAACCGAGTTATGCAACACAAGTATAACGTGATAGAGTCTAAGCAGGTATCACAAGGTTCAAATTCATCAAGTGAGAATCGAGGTCCTAGCGTATATCAGTACAAGTAAAAATGGAATACTATATAAGCGTTACTTTAGACTGAATCATTTCAAGTTATGTTTGGGGGCAAAATTTGATTTTTACCATGTTTCATTTTACGAGGTGTTTAATGTCAACATGAGTAACATTTAAGAGATTTAGTGCTTAAACTCACGATTTTACATCAAAGAAAATAAATCAATGATTGAAGAAAAGCAATTTTGCACTTTGGAGGTGTCAGGACCAATAGAAGGAAAGTGGGTTGAGAGGTGATGCTAGTGCGGCTTGTATGACAATTCCATATTTTCCTGATTTCATGAGACTTGTATGACAAGTATCTAGGATCGACTCTCTTTTGTTGCTTTTGATGTAGAAGATGGAAGAAAAGGAAATATCTTTTGACATCGTGCCATATGTGAACAACCAAAAGCAGAATGTGGCATAAGAACTCTTAGTTAATTTGATTGGGATCACATTTAGATTCAATATCTCAGATTCTTTTTTATAAATCAGCTAACCATCCATCATAGAACGAACAATTCAATAAATCATCAATCATTAGTCAATTGAATCATCAAGTATAGAGATATCGAAATCCCACCCCGGTAACCACCAAATAAAATGATTAATTGGGCAATCTCAAGAAAAATGCGACAGTGTTTCCATGAATCCCTGGCAATTAAGGGGCACGATTTATCCGCAATGACCACAAACCAAGAAATGTTGCACGTACTTCTTGTGACCCACCCTTGACGATAGTCGGTGTCGAGAGGGACGGAGCTTAGGAGTATTTACTCGCGAGCTCGCACTCAAGCCACGTTGACCAAAAGGCATCATCACCCCCCTTTTGATCTTGACCTATTGATAAAATTCATGATATAAGGATCAAAATTTGTGAAGACACCAAAAGTTGGTTCTATATGCATTATTTTCTAAAATTCTTAGAACACAATTGGGACACAATGGGCAAACCAGGGGAATTTGCAGCACAACAATCAAAGAACAAGAAATTGAAGATGATCCATAGGGTAATTAGCCTCACAAAAATTATAGCACATCAAGTAATCAATATAAAACAACTTTCATGATTAAAGTTTCCTAAGAAAAGCTATGCATTATTTTATAAAAATCAAAGAATACAGGGCAATGCATTCAAAACAGAACAGGACAACAGGATTCTAAGGCAAACTTATGGTGATTTGTCCTAGTTGATGATGTCCAAAAATTCTCAAAATTCAACACAAGATGGTCCTAAAGATGAAATCAATGCTCATAAAGGACTTGACTTCAGAATATTTATGGAAAAAATTCGCGTGAAATTGGCAAAATGCAGACACATAATTGCCCCAACATGCATTCTAAATTTGCAAAATTTTCAGATTTCAGGGCAACTTCACAAAAATGGAAAAGGGGTCTATTGATATGAAAATGGACCAAACTTGACATAATTGGAAAGTTCAAGGAATGTTCTTAGGCTTCCTCAGAGACCCTAGGTTCAACTAAGATTGATTTCATGCCTAATTTATAGCATTTGCACAAACACAGGAGATTCCAACATATAGAGCAGTAGCATGTTCAAAAAATGCATGGCCTATAACTCTTATATGACATGGAAAAAATGGGAGAAAATCATATAGATTGTATATAGGATCATGAACATTTTTCATTCAGGGACTTACACCTGAATATGATCACAATGCATGGTACAAAATTAACAAAGGCAAAGTAAACATAATCAACATGTATGATGACAGAATCAAAATTCCACCAATACATGTGATATGTGGGTTAATGACATCCATTTGGAATAATTTATACTTTCTTAAAATGATATTGAGATGTATAATTACTTTCATGAAGACATTATAGTCAAGTGATCACAATTACACAACTAATTCCCCACGAATACCAATTCGGACTAAAGCAAGGCAAGGATAACCTAAAGACGATTTTATGGGATTTTCACCCAGTGAATGTTGTCCAAAAAATTTGAAAAAAAAAATTCATGAAGAACATCTATACATGCAATTTTCTAGAAGGAATCAACTAGAAATTAGATCTATAAAAATCACTAAAAAATTGACAAACATAGAACTCATACTTGGGAATGAACTGAACAGCAAGAGTAAATGATGATTTCTGATAGGTATGGCTTGGAAATACTCATCCAAAATTATGAGAAAAAAGCATTTCATAAGCAACATCTATACAAAAAAAGCATTTCAGGCAGTTAGGAATTACAAACAACAATGTCTAGCACGGACGTTTGGAGGCTGATCCACCTATCTTAATGAACTTCGAAAATTCTAGAAAAATTATATAATTGTGTTGATTGATTTTCATAAGGAACAAACTTAAAAATGAATCAGAAAAATCAGCAAACTTCAAAGGTCAGAACATCACTGATCACAAGAAATGCAACTCAACACAACAGTACACACCACCGACTTTTATAGAGGTTTTCAGGTAGTAAATGATGTCCGATCAGGACATTTCTATACATCTTGGAAAGATCATTGACTTGACTTCGAATGTCATGAAGACATCGAACACAGAAAAGCACGTTTTCAAGCTAATATTCAATCATTTACCAGATCAGGTCTTCTAATACACAAAAATTGCAGAACAAGTTTATATCAAATCCTAGCCCTTAGTTTGATTCAAGGGCTCAGATCTAATCCTATCCCTAGATCTAATCTCATCCATTAAATTAATCGCATGTTGAATTTTTTTTTCAAGGGCTAATATGCACTCTTAATGAATGGATGAGATTTAATTGCGAGATTAGGGCCATTTTGCAAAATTTTTTGAACTTAAGGGGTAATTTTGCAAAAAATTCGAAAATCTTGGGGCAAAATCACAATTTTCAAAAATTAAGGGTATGGGAGGCATGACCATGAGGTGGGCCACCTTGTTGTGGTAACTGGCAGCAGAAAATCGGTTAGAGGAGGGTTGAATCGGCCTCCTTAGTTGATGGCTAGTCGAACCAGTTCACATCGGTCGATTGGTTCAAGCCCCTGTCGAGCAGTTTGATCTCTATTTTCTTTAAATCTTTGCAATTTAATCCTTAAGGGACTAAATTATAAAGAAATTTACTAATCATGAAGAAACATGGTCTAATTTCAAAAGAAATGCTCTAATTTTGATCTAATTAGACCAATTAAACCATGAAAATTCAATCATATGATTTTCATTAGCCTAATTATCTAATTATTGTGAAAGACATTGGACCCATGCCATGGATATACCAAATCGGACTTCCCTATGCTAAATTGAGCAATTTCAATTAATTGTTAGCCAAAATTTGCAAATTAATCGAAATTGAATTCAATTAAAATTGCAAGACATCTATTAGCTTAATTGCCCATGTCTAAAGGGATCTATTACGTTGAAATTGACCTCATATGAATGGCATGACCTTTATGTCAAAATTAAATTGAGGGCCAATGTCTAAATTAAACCTCAATTCATCAAATTAAACCTTAGTCATGAATGGGTCGACTTGAATTTTATGAAAAGAAGCTCAATAACCCTATTTTCTTAAAGTCAAGTAAGCTAAATCCCCCAAATCAATAGGTTGGCAAATGAATTTCCTCAAATTGACCCCAAATTTGGACTTAACTTACAAAATTGAGTAGAATGGAAGTATTAGTTCGCAAACTATGTAGAATGGATTCGGACCTCTAATTAGGAGCAAAAATGTCAATTCACATTCTGGCTTGCCCAATCTTGAAATTGATTGAATAAGTAAATGGGTAATTGTCTCTAGATCAAATGTCGCAAAATGAACTGAGCCTAATTATGATAAGATCAAAAGTACTTTGTTTTTGGCCGATTTTAAACCTAAAAACAAAAAAATTGGAAAATGAAGTTTTTAATTGATTTTAGCAAAATTTTTGAAGCTAAAACCAAATAGAAGATCAAATGAAATGATTTGGTGATTTTTGTATTTTTCCATTTTTTGTTTTATAGATTTGACCAAAAATCAAACTTTGGTTGACTTTTCACTAGATGTTTGATTTTGTAGTTAAAATCTTTGAATTTTTCCAGAATTTTCACTTCTAAAGTGAAATTAAACTTCAAAGGAACCTTTTTATGCAAAACGCCAAAATTTAATCCAAAGTTTACTTTTAGTCAAAAGATTGACTAGAAAGTCACCCATTTGACTTTTTGGGTCTTCATGTGAAATAAATAGGAAATTACTTATTAAAGTTAAGGCAATAAATAGAATTGAAAAACAGCACTTTTTGTTAGAAAAACTGGCTCCATCGCAATCGGAAGCTCTAATTTCAATTTTTTACCCTTATTAACATGTTGATTAAAAATCAGGTATCAACAGTACTCGAAATTTGGAGACAATCTTGATAGCCATGGCCAAATTGAGGGTAAACATGACTCGGTTTCTGGCCAATGATTTGAAATGATGGCAATCATGAAAATGCTTGGTCAAAATAATCGGGGAACATACCAAAAAAATAACAATAATAGAAGCACATTATCAAAAAGGTTTTACATCTATTGTATTTATGCCAATTCAATCAGAAGATTTTCAACTATGTTAATTTAATCCTAAATCTTTTGATGATTTACTAATAATGTAGTTATTTCAAATAATTTTGACCACAAAATGCTGATGCAACGATCTAGTCAATGTTGGTAGTCTTATGTGGCGTGGCCAATACTGACATGAATAATTTTTGTCTATTTTTTTTCTTTCCTTTTTGCTAGTGGTCGGAGAGGGTTGGGCAAGGGTCCCCCTTGCCTGGCTCTAGCGAGGGCTGCCCCTTAGGAATTTTCGGTTCATTTTATTCAAATCACATGTGGATCCAATTTATCCAACCATATGTGTGGCGGGGAGTGTAGGGGTAGGAGTTGATTTTGGTAAATTTGAGGAGAGTTATCAGGTGGAGCCGGGAAAAAATTGGGATATGTGCTTAGATGCAAGCAATTAGAGGGAAATTTGAAGGTTGTGATTGTAAGACAATAATTAGTGGATCCAGCTTCAATTAGCTAGAATTTCGATGAAACAACAGATCCGGAGGAAGAGACTTCACAAATGTGGCAACGTCTGTGAAGAGAAATGCTGTACTTCAAAAAAAAAAAAAAGTGAAACAGATTAAATGAGAAGAGGTGAGTGTATTTAGTATTAGCTTGGAACTCTTAAGGAAACAGTCACTAGGCCAGGCGAAACAGACTGCAAGCAGTATTTGTTTCCTGATGCAAGGACACGAATGGGGAATTCCTAGGATTATCACCCTGTGTTGTTGTTCAGTTCAATCTCTCATTTTGCCAGCCCTAATGCCTACAAGAATAGCTAAAGGCAAAGCCAAATCCATACTCAAAACAAAATCGACAACAAATTTATTCATTATACTGACTCACCTTCTCTGAAAGAAAATCGCCAACTCATATCCTGAAGATACAAGACAAGCAAAGCAGCCGTCCTCCCCAAAATTTAGTGTAGTGGGGTGTGGTGTGGTGAGGTTTTGCCTCACCAGGAAGTGGGAAATTGGGGCAAAAGCCAAAACGGAACTAACGGAGATTGAGGTATGCTCCGTGCTATGAAAGGGATTCGGCTAGTAGAATACTGAGTATTATTGATGCCATGAAGATGGATAGAGCTTTTAGCCTGCCTATATGGTTCGATTTGATCTTGTGTATTGGTATACTAAAGACCAAGCCAATCTTGACAGAGTGAAAAGTGGAATTGATTCGATCATTCTAGTTGGAAAGCATTTATCGATGCTAGGATCCAACTTGTGTTAAAAGCTTTCTTTTCTTATGAAATTTGACTTAATGGTAAACAATGGTTATTTCAAATGCCATCTACTATCACACCAACAATCCAAATACAAGTGAAAGGAATAACTCGATTACGAAGTTAAACACCATAATGATTATTTGACGTGAAACAATTAGAATGCAGATAGACTACTCAATAATAATTATTTTGACTTGAAATATGTAACTCATCTATGCTTTTTGAAACTAATCCGTATCTTCCATGTGGCAATGGCGTAGAGGAAGCCGAATCTAGACGTGCACTACCAACTGACAACGTTGTAGTTATTGGAAAATGAATTTTCGATATGTGTTCATCACTAATGATGATACAAGATTCAGTGATTGGCATTTTGCTTGAAGAAATGAGTGTGTGCTTAATCCTATCGGTGATTTGTTGATCCTCCTTATTTTCTGGATATGGCTTTATTTTGTAGTATTCTGCCATTTGCTCCGCTTTGTTTGCTTTATCACGAAGGACTATGTACTTCTCATATAACTTTGGAACTATGAATACAATTTTTTTCGACAAAAAGAAAAAACTAATTTGTACCTATTAACTAAATAATTAATCAATGATGTGGTTTTTTTTAAAAATGAGCTATGAAAACATTGTCCGTTACTCATCTAGGCTTCTTTGACATTGGAAAATTCCGACAAAATTGTTCAATCTGATCTTCAATGAAAAAAGAAATGTCGGAAGTTAAGATTTAAACTCCAACTAGACGGAGTTCCGTTTGATATATCCACTCACCTTAAAATCGTCGCAGGTTTTGCGAGAGTTCGGCAAGAATGGAAAATGCGTCTTTTGCCATGCGCATCATTTCTTTTATATATCAATTAATAATTAATGACAGCACTTACTGTCAAATATTCCTTTTTTTTTTGTCGGTACTACTACCAAATAATTCGAGTAGCAAGGAATGGATTAGACAAATGGATAAAGATAGCAATAGTAATGAATGACAACTCGTACATAGAGGAGGGATCCAACCAGGAATTGAGTATGCAGAGACATCTTATGAGCATGATTTACTTTTGTCAATGCACTACTTCCTAAAAAATTATCCATAATTTTTTAAATTTATTACCCGACGATCAATTCAACTGTTTATATTTAAATTTGTAAATTTTTTTTGGTCGGTAAAAGATCATTTCATTTTAACAGGAAAACATAAATGGATGCATCAAACGTGCTTCGGACCGTAACAAATCCAACAAATGAGGCGGTGGAAATGAAACCCAATACAAAGGAAGAGTGTTGTGGAGTTGGACTTTTGCGATCCAATCCACAACATTATTATAAGTTCTAGGGCAATGGACCAAGCTAGGGTTGGGCAAAAAAGTCAATGAAGTACTGCACGCTTGGACCGGTTCTCTTTCCTCCTATGTGGGTTGCTCATCACCACTTATTTGCTGAATTACAGACAGGTTGTTGGATTCAACCACCCACTTTCTGATACAACGCATACCCGAGACCTTGCAGCAAGCCTAGGGTTTCAGCTTGAAAGACTGACCGCGTCTTCACCACTCGAGCAAATCCCCCAGTCATCTTACCTGTTGAGTCCTGGCATACACTAGCGACGGCACCAGAGTTTGATTCTCGAAGGAAGGAGCTGTCGACATCGAGTTTCAGAGATCCGCACGCCGGCGGTACCCAATTCAGAAGTGCAGTACTCCGATTTGTTGCGACTTTCTTGGTCTTTGTATGTGATGCTAGGGCTGCTTTTACTTCTCCTTGCGGATCCAGTTTTTGGGCTCTGAAGATGGCGTTATTCCTCACTTTCCAAATATACCACAGCGTCTTTGTCACAAGCTCAAGCGAAGGTGAGACCCTTTCACTTTTAATGAAATTCAAGAGCCACTTATCTATGCTTGAGAGGCCGTGACTCGATATCGGGATCTGTAATGGGGAGTTTGCCCAAATTTCATTCGTCCAGGGGCAAAAGAGGAATATGTGTTCGGGGGTTTCTAGAGTTGATTTACAAAGCAGACACAGCGATTCGGGTAATACTCTTCTCCTGTAGAGATTTTTTGTTATGCTAGTAATAGATCGACTGATCAAATAGTAGTATCTTGCCGTCGATTGGCCCACCACCTCGACAATCATCGATCTGCCTCACCACATATCGGGTTGCCACTTCAACCACCGTGCATTTCATTGATCATCGTTGAAGGCCTCAAACCTTGTTTGACACCACTGAAGTCTGTGACGTCTCAACCTCAGAGCGACCGTCAACAGAAAGGTGAATTTAGAACACTATATCACCAAGGTCATAGGTGACAATTGCCATGTTGAACTTATCAAACATTCAGCAAACGTCTTCGCTTTCCCGTTGTCTTGCTTTGAATTGTTCGATCGTTTGTCGAAAACTGGTTCGAATATTATTCTTTTTTAGGGCAAATATTTTATTGTTGTTAAGTTGCTACTACCATCACATCCCTCAAAGCAGGTAGGCCATAATCTTACTAGTCGTCAATGCATATATTGTGGATGATGATCTCCTACCTATCTAAATAAATATCGAGTCTAATGCTCTTTTTTGTCGGTCAAGACATGATTAAATGCAGAACGAACTTGTCTTCATGTCTGAGCTCTCCAACGAATTACCATTCTTTGATATTTCAATTCTTCCTTTCTCTTCGAAAGGATAAACAAAACATTCACGCGGGCTCTTCACTAAGCAAAATATTAAAAAGAGAAAGAAGATATCTGGAGGACCGAGATAAAGCTACTGAATTATATTGTGATAAAGTCTAAGCGCGCATTACACTATTCAAATTCATCGAATACAAATTATCCAAGCGTGGGATAGCATATCATTTCAATTGCCATTTTTACCTAATATCATTTCAAGAGCTAAGTAATGTGAACGTGAGTAATATTTAACAAATTTATCACTTAAACTCACGATTTTACATTAAAGAAAATGAATCAGTGATTGAAGAAAAGCAATTATGCACTTTGAAAATTAATATAACTTCATTTCCTTAATTAATCCTATTTTATATTCTTAGATGCTTTTCATCCCATTTTCTATGGTGGCTATAATTTCAACTGAAAGCTGGTATGACAAATTGCAATGTCATTTGCTAAAATAGTCATAGATATGGGTGAGACAAGAATTCAATTTTTCAAGGTGCGTTGCAATTTTTTTTTTGGTCGAAAAAGATGCACATTTCATTAAATACTAAATCAAAGGTTGTACAACATCTGAGCATAATAAATCTGTAAGAGCTTGTAGAGGGTTTGCAAGCCAACTATAAGGAAGGAGCTTCTTGCAATGGATCTTCACGATCCATTCCACGACTTGATTTGCGTCTCTGAGACAACGGGCTAGCTGGACACCTAAGTCGGTGTAGCCGAAATCTCAGTTCCCATCACATAGTGCACAAGTGATAAGTTATCACTCTCCACAACAGTCTGCAGATCAGTTTCTCTGTGCAGATCAAAGAGAACTTTTACCCTTTCGAGCGTCTATTGCAGGGCCAAAGTTTCAACTTCAATTACAAATGAAGCTCGAATCGATTTGACGAAACCGTCCACTACAACACCATTTGAATCTCAGTGCACTCCAGCAACAGCTTCATCTGTCGTCCCTTCCACCCACGAGCCATTCGAGTTAAATTTCAACACTCCAGACGCTGGTGGATCCACTTTGCAGGTTGATTTCCAACTCTCTCGATTTTCGATTTTGTCTCTGGGTTCCACCTAAAGTAGCTTTTTGGGGCTGCAAAAGCCTTATCGACCACCATGGTAGCTTGCGGCTGTCTTGATTGAAAAACATCGGCGTTTCGGGCATTCCAAATTGACCACAGGATTTCAGCAAGCTCTTCTCTTGTCGGTAAGAGATTCTTCTATTCAAATAGCAATTGAACCCATTTGTCCATTTGCATAATATTATGTTGCTGAATTATAATATGGAGCCTTTGGTCAGACCAAACCTCTTTTGTCCAAGGCAAGGGCAGAGGAGAAGTAAACATTCTGCTGTTTCGGGCATTTGGCGACACACGGGGAAAGCGGATCAGGTGTGGCTTTCCTCTTGTACAGATTCTCCTTAGTAGGAATTGCATTCTAGTATACACTCCAGAGAAATAGTCGAATCTTGGGATAGGCTCTAAGTTTCCATATATTTGTCCATAGGGTTCTAGGTGGTTGATTGGAGGATGATAGTTGATCAATACTCTCTTGCTGGGATGTGGATTGTAGCTTGTTATAGGTGCTTCTAACTGTGAAGCTTCTAGCTTTATGTATTGTCCACACAAGTCTATCTTCCCCAGCATTCCTACTCAAAGGAATGGCCACAATTTCCTCCACGATGCTCATTCCACACCATCTGGTTATGGTTAATCAACCCCTTCACTCTTTGAGGGTCTCCTTGGTTGGCTGGTCCCCCTAGTGCACCAACTAATGACCAAGTGTCGTCCTATACGTTGATAGAATTTCCATTTTCCACACCACCTAACATCCGATGCAAGTGAATCCCTTCCTAACATTAAGCTTTGCCATGCCCTAGATGGTCTTATTCCTTTCCCTACAGTCCAGAAATTTCCCTGTGGATAGTATTTGCCCTTCAACAATCTACTCCATAGAGCGGTGGGTGATTGTGAGGGCCTCCAAGCTTGTTTACCCAATATCGCTCTTTTGAAGATGATTAAATCTCGGAAACCCGATCCTCCAATGTCTTTCCTGGTCTTGAGGATCTCCCATTTCTTCCAATGCAATCCCACTTGAGCCTCATTTGGTTTCCACCAAAAAGATGCAATCTTCTTTTCTATGGCTTTGCTTACATTTTTGGGTATTTTAAATAAGGCGCGTTAGATTTGACTTTTTAGTGACTAAAAAAAAAAAATTGAAAAGTATGATTGACCAACTTTTGATGCAAAAGCGCGTGCATGAGGGCTAGTGTACTTTAATGTGTACATAAGGAGAAAAAACAACAAACTCAAGACGATAGGTCTTTCGAGTAGTCACGAATAATTTATAATTTGCAAAAAATAAAAATAAAATGAAAGACAAAAACTCATTGGTTCGGATGCCATTTCCTGGAAGTCATAGCAAAGTATTTCACTGGGGTAGCTAAGATGTCAAGCTAATCCACGAGCAACTTCATTAGAAAAAATTGATTAAAACTCCTATTCTTAGTTGACCCACAAATAAAAAAAATAAACAAAGGAAGCCATGCATCTGGGTACATGAACATATAGAGAAGATAACACGGTGAATAAACTACCTCAAACAAGGTACCAAATCTTAGGCAACTCACTGCTCATTGTTAGCCTCCTCAATTTGCTGATTCTAATGGCTTCTTCTTCTTCTTCCAAACCAGATATGAGTTATCATGTCTTCCTGAGTTTCAGAGGTCTAGACGTTCACAACAACTTTCTTAGTCATCTCTATACAGCTCTAGATCAGACGGGAATATACACTTATATCGACAGTGAAGAATTGAGAAAGGGAGAGCATATATCACCTGCACTTATGAAGGCGATTGAGGATTCGCGAATCGCAATTGTTGTTTTCTCTGAGAACTATGCTTTCTCGACATGGTGTTTGGAAGAGGTGGCGAAAATCATGGAGTGCAAGGCACAGAAGGACCTAATTGTGTTGCCAGTCTTTTACAAAGTGGAACCAAGAGAAGTGAGAGGAGGAAGAAAGAGTTATGGGATAGCTATGGCTAAACATGAGTCCAAGTATGGGAAGGATTCGGAGATAGTGAAGGGATGGAGGAATGCTCTTTTAGACGCCGGTAGGCTTTTTGGGTGGGAGTTGAATGATGGGTAAGTAGTAATTGATGTGACACGTTGATTTGTCATTGTTTTTTATATGCTGAATTACATCTATCATTTTTATTCTGATGAAACTTAATCATATCTTTGAACCACTGAATCACTGAGTTAAGTAATTTTCTGGATTTTGCTAGAGATGAAGCAAAGCTTATAAAGAGAATTGTAGAGGAGATCTTTATGCAGCTAGACCGAACACCCCTACATGTTGCTAAGCATCCGGTTGGGATACATCCCCAAGTGGTAAAGCTGGAATCAATGTTAGATCTTGAGTCTGATGATGTTTTCATGATAGGATTATGGGGACAAGGAGGCATAGGAAAAACAACTTTAGCCAAAGCCCTTTATAATGCTATTTTTAGACAATTTGAGGGTTCATGTTTTTTGGCAAATGTTCGAGAAGTTTCAAAAGATTCTAAGGATCTAAATCCTTTGCAAGAAAAAGTGTTGGCTGAGATATTACTTAGACAAAGATTAGCAGTAAATAGTGTTGATGGAGGTATTAGTTTAATGCAAGCTAGACTTTGCCGCAAAAAAGTTCTTCTTGTTCTCGACGATGTCAATAATGTAAAACAGTTAAATGCTTTAGCTGGAGAGTGTGAGTGGTTTGGTAAAGGAAGTAGGATCATCATTACGACAAGAGATAACCATTTGCTAACTTCCCACGGGATAGATAAAGGTCATATCTATGAAGTTAAAACTCTAGAGAATTGTGAAGCTATTGAACTTTTCAATAAGTATGTTTCTCTGAGAAACAACAGAATAGTAATAAGGAGGGATCTTGTGGATAGGGCTTTGCATTATGCTAATGGACTTCCTTTAGCACTTGAAGTATTGGGCTCTTTCTTATGTGGTAGAAGAGAAAATGAGTGGGAAAGTGCATTGAATACACTTGCCAAAAGTCCCAACAAAACCATCAACGATGTTCTTAAGTTAAGTTATGATGGATTAGAGAATTATGCAAAGGAGATTTTCCTTGATATAGCCTGTTTCTTCAAGGGGCGATCTATTGAGTACATTATGAAAGTTCTTAACTATTGTGATTTTGACACAACTATTGGAGTGCAAGTTCTTAAGGAGAAGTCCTTGATAATTGGAGAAGAAGGGAACGTACAGATGCATGACTTAATTCAATTGATGGGCATGGATATTGTTAAACAAGAATGTCATGATGATCCTGGAAGACGCAGTAGATTATGGGTTTTTGATGATGTTGTTGATGTTTTATCAGGGGATATGGTAAGATTTGCTGGTATAGACACTGATTTTAGTCTCTTATTCTTTGACTTTGTATATTAATTGCAATGCAAATTCTATGAATACAGGGAACAAATGCAGTAAAAGCCATTGTTTTGAATTTACCCAAGCCAAAGGACATGTACATAGGTCCTAATGCTTTCGCAAACATAAGAAGGTTGAGGATGCTCATCATGGTTAATGTGCATAATTCTTTCCAAGATCCTATTTGTCTTCCTAATGAACTAAGATGGTTTGAATGGCACGAATATCCTTGGATTCCAAAATTTTTCCCTGGTCCAAAGAAGTTAGTTGGACTTGATCTACACAAAAGCAACATGCTAGTAGTGGGTGAGCAATTTCAGGTGCACATTTAAATAATGGTCTCTATTTTCTTCTCTTTTGTATATTTATAACTATTGCCATATCGTTATGAATATGTATTATTGAAAACTTTGAATGCAACAATTGCTAATTCGGATGATGCTAGTCAATGTGCTTAAGATACAATTCAGGCATTAAATACAGGATGTCGGTCTACTACATGAACAAACATAAGTGGAACTTCCCGTTTTAGGACACTTTCCTATGTGAATATTGATTTTGATTCAAACAAAAAATATTCAAGAAAAAGTCCAATCTCATTTTCAAAATAACAAGCTCGGAGAGGAAAACAAATATTACAAGTGTCATAATTTTTATACGGCGCTTAATTGAGTATCATAACTTTTTTTTTGATTATTTAAGTGTCATGACTTCCACATATCACTTGAATGGCCATACCTTTTAAAAAACATTTACCACTAGTGTTTGATACTTGATACTTGTGGTGAATGTTACAAAATATATTTACTTTGAGTATAATAACTTTCAATATATCACATGAATACCCTTACAACATTCACCACTACTTCGGATTTCCGATACTCGTGGTGAATGTTACAAAATATTTACTTGAGTATAATAACTTTCAATATATCACTTGAATGCCTTTACTACATTCATCACTAGTGTCATATCATGTCGGATTTCCGAAACTCATTGGACGTTTTTAAAGAGGTATGTCACTCAAGTGAGCAATTAAAAAATAATGACACTTAAGTAATTGAAAAATAAAATTATAACACTACAAACATTATGACACTCGTGATGTATTTGTCACAAGCAAAAAGCATCGGTGACTTTTGAGTATCGAAAATTGAAACTTAAGTTATGACACTTTGAACTTGAATGCTTCAGAATGTTTATCAAAGTTGATTTCATTGTCTTTCTACAGAACTTCAAGAAACTGAGGTTTATCAATTTCAGCGAATGCGAGTCACTTGTTTGTTTACCCGACCTCTCATGCACTCCTAATCTTGAGGAATTGGATCTCCATGACTGCAAACATTTGGTAATAGCCCATGAGTCGGTTGCATATCACGAGAAGCTACTGTTGTTGAATTTAAGTGGATGTAAAGAGCTAAGTGTTTTTCCAAGTGTGCTCAAGTCCAAAAGCCTTCAACATCTCAATCTTACCAATTGCTCAAAGTTGGAAATGTTCCCCGATATTCCAGATAAAATGGAGGGCATGCGAGAACTTCATTTGGGAGGGACTGCTGTTAGACAACTCCCTGCATCCATAATAAATCTCGTCTCTTTACAGAAGATGGTGTTAGATGAGTGCAAGAACCTAACAACCCTTCCGGCTAGCATTTATAAGTTACAGAAGCTCCACTGGCTGAGGATTGAAGGTTGCTCAAATTTAGTGGAGTTTCCAAAGTATGAGGAGAACTCAAATGATTCCCATGGGAAGATGGGATTTCGAAATTTATTCGAGCTGGAATTAGGCGGATGCAATCTATCAGGAGTGGAGTTCCTTGATAATATTTTCTGTTTCCCCAAATTACGACATTTATCACTAGAGGGAATCAATTTTACTAGCCTTCCTGCAAGCATCAAGCAGCGCCATTGTTTGAAAACATTAATTGTTTCCAACTGCCAACGGCTTCGAGAGATTCCCGAGCTTCCACCGTCTGTGAAGTTTATCAAGGCAGGTGGTTGCGAATCTCTACATAAGATTTCAGATCTACCGAGTGCCACCTATCATGTTGGCTTAAATTCATGTGATGAATTAGTTGGCAAAGGATTGACCATGGCTCATGTGCTCCCACTTGAGGTTACACACTCTCTCTCCCTCTAAATTACAAGTATTGTCTCTACACGTGCACGTAGTGAAAGTGGCCGCACTTGGTTTTGTACTTGTCCTCCTTTATATTGCATGATAGAACACTAGTGTGTGGTGGAATTACGAGCATTATTCTTTTCTTTTTTTCTCTCTTTTCGTCAATTTACAAGGATTACTAACTGACTCATTTAACTCTTCCACGTAGGCACTAATCACAAAGTTACAGGACAAAGGTCATTGGCCAAGAGGCTCTCTTTGTTTACCTGGAGGAGAGATGCCAAAGTGGTTGCTTCCAGTTGAGGGAAACTCTATATCTTTCATGGCTTCACGTCGCTTGTCCGACAAGTTCCTAGGATTTGCTTTCTGTCTTATATTCGGACAGGGAGGAGGAAAAGAGGTTGCCAACTTCTGTATCCGACCATACGTTAATGGCAAGGAGAGGATGATTATTGCTCCAGCCCCATCGGATGATCAAGTGATTTCTGATCACGTTTACCTTGCATATTGCAAATCAATATGGCTGCGTGGAAGATTTGATTTCGGTCAAGCTGATCTGAATCATTTCCAGTTTAGCCTTAAAGTAAGTAGAGGAGTCTTGGCCAAGTGGGGATTCCGAGTAATTTGTGAGCATCTAGAGGATGACCTGAAGGCTGTGATTCCAGACAATGAGCAACCCCATCCGGCTTTACTCTATGAGGTTGGCCACGAATGTACACGCTACGGGGTTTGTCATGCTCATGTATCAACAGATTTAAAGGAAGAGAGTTCAGGAGGAACAGATTTACAGGAGAGGCCACCAGAACCAGCTTTAGTCCATGAAAGCAGTCTTGCATCAAGAGCTCTTGAGGATATTGCACTTGCCCGGAGAAATGGCCCTACCAGTGCAGGGGAAAGCGTGATGGGGGTGCAAAATACTGAAGCTGGACGTGACAAAAGAAACAGACAGGCGAGCACAACAGAAGAGGAAATAGACGAAGAGCGACGGCAAAAGCTCCTCAAGCAAATGAAGAATCAAGAAAGGAGTTAGAATAGGTAACCAGAGCAAGTAATTACCAGTGGTTTCTTTCATCTTTCATTTGCCGTCTGATCTGCGAGAAAGGTAGAGGAGCGAGGTCGCTACACATCGAGGGAGAGTTTGTATTCATCCGATTTCTTAGCAAAGGCATGATGACCATCACTTATCAGTTGCTTTTGGCTTTTTTCTTTCCCCTCTTTTCTCTCTTCATCGTGTTCTCTTCAACAACTTTCTACGGTAGAACTTTTCGCCGTCATGACTTGTTTTGTGCCGACTTCATTCTACACTAGAACAGCTACATCTAGATGGCATGAGACCATCAACAAAAATTGTGATGAACAAATATTTATGCTTGTGATACTGATGAATTTTACACAAAAAGTGACGGTGCATTTTTCTGCTATGAACAAATATTTATGCAACTATATATATCCACTAAATTTGCGTGATGATTTAGCTGACTCTATAACATAGGTATAGTGTTGGAAAAGATAGATACGATTATTTGAGAAACTTGAAATAATGCACTTATAACCTTAGAAGAACCTTAAAGAGGCTGAAGCGGCAGATCGACCAACACACGCTTCATCTCCGAGAGTTATCTTTCCTTTTCCCTGTATTTTCATTTCCTTGCAATTTCAATTCCTTGTAATTTCATTTCGATTTAATTTCAATTCCAATACACTTTGCTTTTCTCATACTTAGATTCGTGTAGTTTCATCACTCCATCTAAAGCCCCATTTACACCCTTTTGTGCTTGAATGTGGAATTGCAGTGCGATCTCGATTCACTCTAATTGTTTGATGTTTGATCATCTCAACACACGTCATTTTTGTCAACATTTTTATGGCACGCTTTCAAATCTATTTTCCCCCCAAATTATTTTGTTTGCCCTGATTACGATGGTGAGCATCTTATGATTGAGGATGTGAAAGTGTCTATGAAAATGTATATTCACTTGCTTTCAAATCGAGGATTCCTTTGATGATTTTTCTGACGAGGCCAATGATTTACAAAATGAAAAAGTTGTTGAAAATGAGAAATTAATTCATGAGATATATCAACTTTTGGCCCAATGTATAGAATATGCACCACAGTATCAATTATTTACTTATAAATAAAAGTTTGGCAATGTAAATAAAAATATTATGGATGGAGGGATGCACTACCGAGTTATAGTGGTTCTGCCCACATAGGTGCCTACTCCACCTTCCGAGACTAATCGGGAGTCTTGCCTGATCCACGACACTTGTAGCCTTGTACAAAGGTTAGTCTAGAATGGAGCCAATACTTCTTTACAAATATGGTGCGCTCTCTTACAAAGGCACTCTCACAAAGCTCATCTGTTAGGAATTTGACTTTGAAGTATATAAAAGAGGGATTTTGCAAGCATTGGTTACATAATTACCCAAGGCAATGGGCTATCCTATTTGTAAAAGGGGGAAAAAAAGGAACTCAACTAGGAGTGACTAACATATCAAATGGTTAGAAATTTGACTTAAGACTTCCGGGTGTCTGGCCAAAAATGGCCTGGCTACTTGCTGGATTGGGCAGACAAATCCAAATTCAGAACTGTTGGAGGCGGGAGTTCTGGGGAGGAGAACATCAAAAGTGTCACAACTTGTATATGACATTCATTTTAGTGCTAAAAATTTTCGCTTGATAATATTTCTACTCCCGGAAATAGTTTCTTTTGAGAAATAGTTATTTTCTATTTCTACTCCTAGAACAATTTTTGAGTAAAATAGGGCGTTTGGTAACTACAAAAATTTCTTGTTCTCAGAATAGAAAAAGAATAGAAAAGTATTTGATATCGACTAAAATTTTTATTTCTTTCTTCCTCGACAGCGGCGGTGACCGGCAAGCGGGGGCAGTGACCAGCGACGGTGGGGTGCGGACGGCGACTGACGGCTGGTGGGTGGGGGCTGCCAGTGACCG